>PYAF01000352.1:2748413-2761802 GCA_007407185.1 Glycine tomentella
TGAATTCCAATTACAAGTAAAAGCAGTTATGAAAATTTCTAAAACTGTTAAATAATTTAGTTTTGCAAATTTATAGAGTTGGTCCAGAACATAGTGCTTAAACTGGATATCAACTGATCAAGACAGGTAAATTGTCAAGAAAAGGTAGTTTTAAGTGGCTTTATCAAATTTGATGCAGAAAAAAGTACTGTTTCAAGCCGTAGGCTAATATAACCATGGAGGGATGCAGTAAGAACTTTTCCTGTTATATATCCTTTCCTTCATTCAAAGTACAAAGAAAATCTAAGAATGTCAACTATGATAAGGCTAAAACAAAATGAGATGGAGAATTTGACAGTGAAGATGTTGTACCCCCCCCCCCCCCCCCCAAAAAAAAAAATGACTGTTTGGTTTGTTTTATGTTTTCATTTCCAGTTATGTTTTTTCCTAAAATTTAGAAAAAATGGTATCTTGTTTTTATTCTATTTTTAACCATTTATATATAAGTGGCACCAAATCGATTGTAGAGGATCCATAATCTCAATAGGAATATCTCATCTTGGCCTAGTCAAATTGTTTCAACTGTAGCCACCTGCCCTTTCAAATGTTCAGTAAAACATGTTACAAGAGATTTGAAAACTCCTTAACAGCCTAGTTCTCAAAAGCCCAACTTTCATGTACTGAAAGGTTATCATTGATGGCAGTATATTGGCATGTCTTCCATCATTCCACACTAAACTATCTTAACACCAATCAAATTCCTTGTCTATGTTGTACAAGAACTGCTATATATGGCAGGCAATATTTATTAATTAGATTTAGATAATAGAAAAATTACAAAGCTGACCTCTGTGCACCACCACTTGGCATGTCTCTGTAACCACGATTGGATTCTATATCTGCAAAAGCCAAAAGGTAACTACCAAGGTCAAAAACATAGAAGCATATAAACCGTATGTTGTCTTTATCAGAAAAACAAAATGTTTACACTTAATGCTGATGCTACGTAAGAGTTTGGATGTTCTGTTCTTCAGTTATGTGAACAACCATAGTTCAACATTTATAAACAAAAAATAGGCTGTTAACAAAATAATTGAAAAACATAAGAGCTAAATATAGGGTGTCTAAGTGTGTTTTTGGTAGGAGAGGGGTAGGCGAAGGGAGCAAACAGAGAAACAATTTCAACCAAAAAAAAAAACCATGGTGAAGCCCATTTTGCTTCATTTATGAACAATACACATGCATGTCATTATAACAAAGGAATTATAATCTGAAAAACAGTGGTTTCTGCATTAAGTTTGGAAATGAGTTGAAAAGAATATGACTTGCTCAAGAAAAATATTACCAATTCAACACATACCATAGCAACATGCAATAAAGAAATCATGAAAACTAAGAACAGGAAAATCATAAATTATTATGCAACTATGTTTTTTTTATTTGAAAATAGGGAGATAATGAGTATAATTTAGTTGAAAAATTAACAATAATAATGCCAACAATAAAATGGGATTTATGAGATATAGGAAAAGACCTAGTACTTATTAGCAACTACTGACATACCGGAAATCCCATTTTGATACCCCCATGAAGAACGTGGTCCAAACCTGCCATAGGACTTCTCATCTGCATAACCACCTCTTCCACCCATTCCCCGTTCATAACCACCATAATAATCATATCCATGTCTGCTGTAATCAGATGACAAGGTTAAAGAAGAAAATATTAAAAACAGTTTTGGATAAAGCGTGAAGTATAATTTAGGGTAATAAAGTGAGGAAACAGAAGTAAAGGAACTAAGTTCAAGTAGCAGAGAGAAACAAAAACATGTTAAGTATGCTATCACTACGATTTTTCCATTATAACATAAAAGAAGTAAAGAACAATATCCTACCATGTCTTAGGTTTCTCAGAGAGAATTTAAATGCTGAGACCATAAACAACACTAAGTAACTTCATATATAACAACTCGTCCTCGACTAGTCATGTCAAAATAGTGCAATTTATATTATTCAGCGCAAAACAGAACTACAGAAGATACACAAATACTTCTATCTCAATAACAATGACTTCTATACACCATTCATAGAAGCAACACCAAATTCCAATAAATTCAAGATACTAACGAAACATTACTAAGAAAATTTATCAGATAAACACAAACTTTTCTCTTCAAAATGGTGAGACTACAGCTGGTTGGAAACAAAACAAGAATTACAACACTAAGTAAAACATAGAAGGAAGACGTTGAAAGGCATGAAGAAGCTTTATGTAAAATACACGACCATATAAATTTCTCCCTCGGAAACATTTATCTCTTAAGATAACCTTTTCTCACATCCAAGGTTTTAAGAAACAGTTCACGGCCACGATTTCAGTGGCAACACCAAGGTTTTTGAAGTCTCCAAGACAGCAATTGCAGTCATATCAGTAACATTTGTCCCCAATTTCTGGCAATATCAATGATTGCAACAAAACCATGACCACGATTGCAATTTAAAACCTCACTCACATCAATCATATACCTATTCTTCTGAACAGTTAAAAAATGATTAGTAACACTTTCAACAAAAGTTATTTGTACAAAATAGCAGTTACCCGTTGCTTAACACACAATTGACTTCATTTTCCAGAGCCTTCCAGAAACATCTATATTCTTAAAGCACAGCAAGTAGCTAAAGCTAAATCACTCATATGAGATTCAATTCTCACAATCACACAATGTGAACAAATTCTACCTATCATCAGGTCCGTAGCCGCCGCGAGGACTGCCCCTGCGCGACCGCTTATACGGCGGAGGCAACCGTCGAGGCGGAGAATGCCGCCGTTCGCGGTGGGGAGGGCTGGGGCTGCGGCGGCGCTTGAAGTCCCTGTCTCTGTCTCGGTCTCTGTCTCGCGGTGACGACGGGGACGACGCGTTCTGGTCATAGTAATCGCCGCGGCGGTTGGGAGGGCGATCGAAATCCCTGTCGTCTCGCCGGTCCCTTCGCCGGGGAGGGTAATGCGGCGGCGGGAGGTCGTCCGCAGCGGAGGAGGACGGCGGCGGTGGTGGGGGAGGCGGAGGGGGAGCGGAGGAGGAAGGGGATTTGTCTAGAGATTCGGGAGGCACGTTCATGACTTCGGCCATTGGAAATTGGAAAACCCTAAGTTACGAAACGTGAGAAAGAAAGTGAGAGAGAGTGAGCGATACGATATGTGTATGATGAAAAATTGGGTGAAATGGGGTTCGTTATTGATGACTTTTGCGTTGTGTTGTTTCACAGCGTTTTCTCGCAGACCTACCTCTGAATAGGAGGGAGCTTCTTCAATCTTCACACTCACGCACTGGTGATTTCTTTTACGTGCGCAGTTTCCACCGTAGAGTGAGGCTTGCCACGAATCTTTAAAATCGATTAGAAATTAGAATATATACTTTTAACTTTTAATATTAGGTAAATAAATATGTTAATATTCACCGCCAAGCACGTGGATATTTGTGATTAAGATTAAAAAAATGTTAGTATTCCTTTAAATTTGAATTTTGTCTTTTATTTCCTTTAAATTAAAAATTGTATTTTTTTTAGTTTTTAAATTCATAAAATATTTTTAAAAAAAAAATTCATAACCAATCTTTGATATTTTTTTTTAAGAAGTGCTTATTCAACCTCCAAGTGTCAATCCGGACATATGTGTCCGGGTTCCAAGCCAATAACGTTCAACAGGAACACGGACACCAACAATATTATCTTCTCATTAACAGCATATCAAATATCAAATATGTCCGGATATTTAAATAGGTGCAACCACCTTATCTCCCTAACAAGTTATATACAGTAACATATATCAATAAGGTACACATTATCTCCTAATTGAAATTAGATAACTGTCTGCTATTATTTGTTATTATTTTCTTAACAGATTATCAATAAACAATGGCCCAAGACCCATATTTCACACTATAAATACAATCATTCAGGTTATCTCTAAACACATCTCGAATTACACTAAACACATCTCAATACACTACTGTACACTTGAATGCATTACTCAAGCCATTCTTTCTATCTTAGGCTGAATTCTCACACTTACTCATTCTTTAACAATTGATGTACTTACTTAAACGTCGAAATGTTTTTCCTTTGTTTTGCAGGTCTCTCTTCTAAGCAAAGCTTACTCACTATTCGACGTCACAAGATTTGGAGTCAACTAAGGCCACATCAAGGCCACACGTGGAATTTCCAGATTTCGCTATGAACATGAATGAAGAAAACAAAAGACAAAAAGGAAACAAAACAGACAAACCACACTCTCAAGTAGCTCAGATCCTTGTTATTAGAGTCCAGAAGCAAACGCATAGAAGGAGATCCCTTCCAAGAATGTTCAAAAGAGAAGTTGTATGATGGACCACGACAAACACCCAAATTTATGGAGCATGATTCGAGCCTATTCACCAATAGCCATATTACTCACATTACTGAGACAATCAAAGTTGATACCTAATTCTTGCCAAACTAACCTCACATTCGAGCAATAAACCTTCCTCACCTTGATTACACCTAGGGCAGGGGGAAGAAATTGCAATATGGCGGTCTGAGATCATCTTGCAAGTAGGAAGAGCTTTATTACACACTTTAAACAAAAAGACTTTAATATTTTCTGGAAGATGAGCCTTCCAGAGCCAATTCTATGAAAAAAGAGGGTGACCAACTTCTTGTTCAACCAACCACCTGTAACCAGAGTTGGTAGTATAATCACCAGCCAGACAAGGCTCCCAAGTTAGCAATAGCAAGTCTAAAACGTTATCATGCATATGCAAATGGACATGCATCTTGAATTTTCTAGCACATATCATTAGGAACGGGAGAAAATTAATAATTGCTCCAAGTGTCATTTCCCCTCCCTAAAGGCCTCACAAATATGTAACTGCTGATCATAATAGTAACATATGTAACATCCAGACAAAGCTTCTTACCCGGCACTACTACAAAAGCATCATTCTAAGACGCGAATTCTAAGACGGTTGTAGCAAAACAGTCTTAGAATGATAGGTGGTGGCAACATTGTAGATAAATCATTATTTTCGAAGACAGTCATAACGCAACTGTCTTAGAATGGTTAAAATGACGTCGTTTTTATAGAGAAAATTGTCTTTGTTTTTTATATTCAAAGATGGTTCTATATAACCGTCTTCGAATACAAGGGGTTTTTATTTCCTAAGAAAGTCCTCTTTCTTGCTTTGCATCTCAGATACAATACCCATTGCAACCTGCGTCCTTGACTCGTGCACATTTCCTCGGTCACTATCGTTGGACTCATTCTACACTCCGTCGTGGGCTCCCTCAGTCAATGGTGGTCGCCGCTTCTCCTTCTTAGCGTGTTCTCCTCACGTCTTCATCTTTCACAAAACTACGTTTGAAATCATTATCTTCTTTTGGTTTAGGGGTTTAAGATTTCGAGGGTTGGGTTTTTGTTTTATTTCTATTTTTTATTTCGTGTTTAGGGGTTCAACAACTTTATTGTTTCATTCACATTGGGTGTGTTTGGGTTTGTGATGCATTTGGTGTTGTCAAATTTTGACCATATTTTATCATAATCATACTTATTCAGTCAATTTTATGAATGAACAGATTCTATTCTTTTCCCTAAAGTACCAATTGCACTCCATTTATCCAGCCACCTTCTACTTGGTGTGGTGAGGATATATTTTATAAAGGTGAATTACCTTTTGATGACTGCAGTGAAGCCTTGCTCAAGATTAAGCAAGCTTTTCGTTCCACAGTAGTTGATTTGCCACATAAAGAGTCCACTGCACCTTACCATTCTATCACCTTACATGAGACTTTTGATCTTGATGATTTTGAGCCATCATATAATGACATTCTTCAAGGGTTAGCTCCTAAATACTTGATTATATGATCATTTGTAGTTTTAGTTATTGCTTTCTTCAGTGACGACATTTTTACTTAAGTTGGTTTTTATCTAATTTAATTTGCTTCATTTCATTTGACACCATCTGCCTGTGATAATGTTCTTTTAGATGATTGATACTCATACATTGGTGCTACTTCTGTCAGGCCCTGTTTCTAGATAACTGGGATCTTTTTTATTTTATTCATCTATTATTGTAGTTTTATAAAGACATGTCAATTGTTAAGTCTTGCCTACAACAAATACTTAGTAATATAATTAGTTAATGGAAGGTTTCATATAAGTTATTCGAATGTGAAGCACATGATTTTTGACATTAACGGTTAGTCAGCTATTGTCCTAGCCTTTGTCATATAATCTATGATGCACTTCTCCATTTATTCAATTTTTACTTGCTTTTTTTTATTTACTTAATCGCTGAGATTAGGGTGTGGGAAAGTTGGAGACCTAGATGTTTTAAGGGTAAGGTTTGGGATTCTTTTTTGTTCAGAAATGGTTAAGTTGGGAAAGTTAGAGATCCAGTTTCATAAATGGTCAAGTTTTTGTATGTAATTATTTTTTGAAGCAAAGATAGTGTTTTCATAGACTTGTACTAGGTAGGTAGAGTTTTTGAAACATTTATACCTAGAGGCAGAATGTATATTAGCATACCCAACTAACTTTTTCAATGTAAATATTGGTACAAGAAAATGCTGTCAAAGTTGTCCTATGAGCATCACTTTGATGGATAGAGTAGCATGTATTTAAAATAATCTTTTGGTTGTCTTTGATAAGAATGTTCAATAATAGCAAATCTGACATGAGTATCTTATTGAACAAGTTCACCCTTGGCAGCAATCCATCAATAAAAAATTGCCCTGAAAAGGCTAGCAACTTAATATGCAGCAAAAGACTTCCAGAAATTCTGAAAAATCTCATTAAGGGGTTGGGGTAATAGAAACATGAAAACTAGCTTGAATTTGCAGAGAAAGATGAGTGATATATAGTAAGGCCTTGTTTGGATAAAGTTTTCTATAAACATTTACACGAGAAGAAAATAAGAAGATAAAATGAATTAAGCTTCTTTCAAAAGTTAAAACCCAATTACGTACTTCATCTTTTATACTGTCAGACTCATGTAACTTGTTCAAAAATCAAGGTACATTCATTTTACTTTTTTTTTCTTCAAGTTTTTACTCATCTAAGCATGTGAGGTATCCACTTTTCGTACCAATCAATCATCAGATTTTACACAACAAACATAGACTGAAGCCAATAAGTTCACTAAATCAACAAATAATTCGTCCTCCTATATAAGGAATCTCTTCCTCCATCTCTGTTTCATATATACTTCAATCATTATGACACTAATCCACACTTTGTGGGCTACACCAACATGTTTATCTTCCAATAATTGGTACAACCTAAGAAAGAAAGTCTTTTTAATTGTCTGGACCAATGTTGTCAAACTTGAGGATCGGAAGGGGGGTAAAAGATCGTAACTCGAGGATTGTAACTCAGATCGTAGGAGTTACATGTATATGTAAAATAGAAATTGCATAAAACAATAAAAGGGGTGCAGAAAGTAACATTGTGTATCTGGCCCATATTAAGAAGAAACTGAGCAATAGGAGTACAAAAAGCGAAAAAGGGGGTTTATGAGTAATCAGATGTTGAACATTGTGCTTTTATTTTAATTATATTCTGAACTTAATTTACTTTGTTAAAACATTTGCTTTGAATTTATGAATTCAGTCTTTCATTATATAATATACCTTAATTTTATAATGATGTTATATTATATCAATAATAAAACAAAATCTTCCTAAAACAAAATAAATTATTGTATTTGATAATAAATTACCAACGGAAATTTCTGTGGAAACTTTCCCACAAATGTTTCCGACAGAAAAATCCGTCGGAAATTACCGATGAAATTGGCCGTAGGAAATTACTGACGGAATGGGCCGTCAAAAATTACCGACGGAATATTCCGTCGGAAATTTCCCACGGATTCCGACAGATATTTTCCGTCGGAAATTACCGACGGACCCCAAAATTCGTCCGTTAAATTTCCAACGACCGTTTTTTCGAAGGATTTTTGTTTGTCGGAAATTCGACATTTCCGATGGATTTTTGATATTTCCAACGGATTTTGGCCTTCGAAAATACCATTTTTTTTGTGGTGTAAGCATTGCCACAATTACAAATTGTATGGAAGAAAATAAATAAAATATATAAAGTAATTTTTCTTAAAAATCACTTTTTAGATCGATTATGTTATAATTGATTTAAAAGATTAATTTTTTAGATCAATTATAATAATAACTACTCTAAGAAGTTAATTTTTTTAGATCAATTATGATAGAAAATTCATCTAAAAGTTAGTCTTTTAGATTGGAGACTAAAATAATCGATCTTAAAAGTGACATTTTAGATCGTTTAAAAACTGATCTAAAAAGTTTGACTTTCTATTACACTTGCATAAACATCATTTGTACAATCAATATAAAAAGTCCCATTTTTAGTATATCTAAAAAAAGTCTTTAGTGTGTGTTGCTTATCTTTTCTATGAGAGTTGATTTTATTGTAAATCTTTTCAAACACTATTCTTTGTAAAAGTCAATAATGACTTAGTTAACAAAGAATACTTGATATTTTAGCAATCTCATGATGAAAATTGTGGGTGTGTTAGAAGTGTATTAAAGAATACTTGTTATAACTAGAAAAGATAATGGTAGAATACTTGTTGTAATCACTTTCGAATAATGGAACCTTTTTAAGGTTGAAGGAGAATTAGGCATGATTCAAAGTTGAGTGAACCATTATAAAAACAAGTGTTCTTGCTTCTATTCAAACATTATATTTTTACTTTCCTTCATTAACATTTATGGACACACAAGTATTTGATAAGTCTTGTCTCAGGGAAAAGAAATAAAGCATACGCTATGTTATCTGGCATGTTGTTTGTTGGTGTATATGGTTGAATAGAAACAAGATTATAAGCTAGAATGTTGTTGCGGATATACCTGGAGTTTTGGTGCAAATTCATAGATTTTCTTGGATGTAGGTAATTTACAAGACCCTTAATTTTGGATTCACATCCCTTTTTCTTCATGGTGTAACAACCCTCTATAGTTAATTTAACAATTTTTTGTTAGTTCCTATCTTCTTCTTTTTTTTCTTATTGTAATTCCTTGATGGGACACATTTTGTGTCCTTATTAATAAATTCAGCTTCGCTTTTCAATTTTTTGGTGAAAATATATTTTCCGTCCCAATAAATACCGAAATATTCAGAATTCACCCTTGTAAGATTTTCTGCATGTTTCTAGTTCTCGCAAAATTGAAATGTCTTGTTTTTTGGCTTGAAACTAGCCCCAGGTAACCCGGACCAAATCTGAGCCTACGTGTATGTCAATCTAGTTTTTTTCAACTTTCTTGACATCGGTTATTATTATGACCAATGTAAAACTTGATATTTACATCAGTTATAATTATAACCGATGCAAAAATTCCTCAGTTCCCAATGGCCTTATCGGAGACATCAACAACTTGAGTTCATTGCACCAAACCACCTCCGACCACTGCGCAACCAAACCCAACCATCACCATCAATTTCCAAACCCAAAATGAACATACCTCTTCCCAACTCCACTCTCACCCCTCATGACACCTCCATGAGTCTCTGGTTCGATCTTGTTTTGCCTCATCCTCCCCACCATCAAATCTATCTCTATCTTCAGAGATGACCCTCCTCCTCTCCTCTTAAAATCATTAAACTTTGCACTACCACTTGTCCCTATACTTCCCCCAAGTAATTTTAAACAAAACCTGTTCTTTTCGCCCACAACCGTAACTCTTGTCGGTTGTACTCACTTGGCACAAAAGGGTCCACTTTTCGTGCTACACCACGATGTTTCTTCCTCCTAATGCCACCCCTCACACTCATTACCACATTTTTGTCCACAAAATATGCCCTTGCAACAAGCCAACAACAACAATTCATTTGCTTTATTTTCGTTGACAACTTGAAACGTTCCCTCTCTCTTTCTATGAGAAATTATCAAAAGCCATCATTAACGTCACCATCACAACCATGAAAAGAGGTGGAAGAATGCTCTTGGAGATTCACCAATATGCGAAGAAGCTCCTGCTTAGGTATTTGAATCTGGATCTCTAGAGAGGCGATCCTTTTTTAGAAGCTTCTAGCGGAGGTGAGAGGCATCAAATTCGAGAGAAGAGACATGAGAGGTGATGGCCATGGAGATTATCTTGCGAGCAAGATCTAACTGGTGGTATGTGTCCATTGGTTTTACCTACAAAATCTCGTTGAGGAGATCGAAATCCACCACTGATCTTGTGCCCTCCTCCGCCAGACTCATCCATGGATTCAGGAGAAAGATGGGGTTGGAGCATTGACACATGTCAATGTATAGCTAGCTAATAAATTGACTTATTTGCATAGTCATCAATAAGTTTGGATATAATCAAACCTAACTTTAGGCTAAAATTTAACATATTTTGATTTTGCGAAGAAGAAAAACATAATAAAAATTTTGCAAAGACGAGTTCCAAACATTTCGATATTTATAGGGATGAAAAATATATTTTAAACTAATTTTATAAAATATAAAAATCAAATTTTACCAAAATACATCAAATACAAATATAAAGTAATTCACAATAATATATACTATAATAAATGAAGATTTTAAACAATCATCAAAATATGAATTCTACATATAATTATTTTTAAATCAAAAATGTATTTTAAATTGAGGGATATAGTCTAATTAATTTCATTCACATTAAATTGAATTAGTTTAAATTTCATATTCAAATCAAAGTATGATTTAATTTAATTGATTTGTTTATTATTTAATTTAATGTTTTTTATTTATTTTCCGGCCTTTTTTTTATTCAATTGGATTAATTCAGTTTTTAACACTCTTGTCCAGCACCGTTGTTTTATTTTACGTATACGTAACATAAAGGGGGAACTCCTATCTCAATATTGCCATTTGCTTTTGGAATGAGCTTTAGAGATAAAAGCATTTTTTTCTGAAGATCCATCAAAGGGTCTACAACACTGCTTGAGAGAGGCTGGAGAGGCATTATGCAGAAGAGGATCTGGATCCGAGAGCAAGCCATGCACACTAAATTTTAAACCGTTGCGTCAATCCTCTTACTTACACTATATTTATGATTTGAGCATGTTTGAAAAAAAATATTAATAAAAGATAAAATAAAGATAGGAAGTAGAAGAAATTCTGACATGGAAAACCAAACCAAGTATGTACCTAAGTCCCCATCTTAGAAGACCAAGACTTCTAAGTTCTAACTCAATCCGAGTAGGGCGTGTATTTTAAAATTGAAGACCAATTCAATTGCTATTAGATTGGATATATCAATTAATAGAGTTTGGTGGAGTATAATAAATTTTGAACAACTCAATCCATTTGGATTGATATTTTTCCGAACTGGCATGGATTCCTAAAGAGTTAGTATACAATTAATTTGAATGAAAACAAAAGCGTCATCACTGGTGACTCAGCACTTCTGACAGACTATTTCCATGTAGGCTTAGGCTATTGAAGAAGTCTCGTTGGTATGCATTTATTTGTCCAATTAATTTTGTTTCCCAGTGGATCACCAAAGACCATCAAAGCTTTTTAGCTGACCAAATTAAAGATAAACAGGTAATAAAATCTCTTGCGTTTCAATTTAGCTATTACATAGTCTTACTTTAATTTGGGTGAAAATGGTGATCTTGAGGTATGTGATATCTATCTATTTGATCTATTTACCTGTACAGTGGTTTACCTTGTGAGAATTATCTGATTAACATTTTGTTAAAAATGTTGACTTGTTGCAATCTTGCAGAGCTAGCTCTCTCATGTAGTGCTCTTGCGCCTCCACTTCCTAGTTCTAAGGAACTTCTACTTAATTTTTTAAATATTGCAGTTGATAAATTAGTCTCCATTCAGGACTAAATTTAAAGAGAAAAATGATCATTATATACTATAATCGGATAGGATGACAAAAAATATATATATGAAGAATTATATACAAATAAACTTAATAACATGCGCTCAAATTTAAAGCCTAATACACCTACTGGACCCTGGTAGACTATGTGAATGTGAGTCTTTGTTTCCAAGTGACATCTATACCAAGGAAGCCATTGTTTGTCATAAGGACTGGAGTATATATGTATGTGACTTGTGAGCCATGAAGTAACTGCAGTCCAAAACTAGATAGGGTGGTAGCTATTTTTGGTATATGTATAGGAACTAGGGTTGTTGAAGTCCAAACCTGTATCTTTGGATAATAAATTATTATATATGCTTGAATGTTATTTTCTTTTCTGTTGCAGGATGATAAGATAACACAAGCTTATTGGACTGTTAACATTTTTTTGTCCAATTTAAGTTTTAGTTATACCATTTTTTTCTTGTATTTATGAAAGGAGTGAGATTCCCATGTATTTGGTTTGTTTTTCATTTTTAGAGCTATCATTGACTTCAACCTCCAGTGGTGTTTTCGTATGCTTTATTTGGTTTATGCAAGTCATTAAGCTTGGATGGTATTTTTCTTGCACACATGGATTAGTTGTTCTTCAAGCTTTACATGTAAGTATTAATATCAATTACTTGTGATTCTAATGTTTGTTATAGTTAATTACGAATACCCTACCAGCTGCCTGGGTTATACTGGCCAATTAAAATTGAACTTACGTACATAGTTAATTATGGACATGTGGTTACATTATACTTTACAGTGTAGGAACTATCATAAAGTTGGTCCGGTTACATTTTGCTTGAATATTTGTAGTTTTATTTTATTTATTCACAATGCATTCACATTATAGGTAGAATAATTTACACAATTACAAGAGAGGAAAATAAAAAAAAATAAGTCATATTTTTTTTTAAAATAATGACTTTCTCTATCGATTAAAAACACAATAAATATAGAAATTGAGAAATGTACATATTTAATATTTTCTTTATCACTTGTAACGACAATCGATTTAGAAAATCATTTTTCACATTGTTTGAAAAACCAACGTTGAAAGTAACCGACTTTCAAGGATTCTATTCGATCTTTTCTTTTCTCCTTCCTATTAAATCGTGAAAGTTTTACACTAAATTTGATTTTCTAAACAAAATATTATCCATCGGGAAGTTGTCGTTGTTTCAAGAAAATAATTAGAAATTAATTAAATAAAAATTAATTACAAATAAAACACCTATTTTATATATAGTTTATTATTTTTAACATTTTTTTTCAATTTATTGAAATAAAAGAAGACAACTTGTGCATTATAAGAGTGTGTATATAATAACATATGTTGGAAATATATCAATTTCTTAAATGAATCTTTATATTTTAAAAAATTATTTACCAACTCTTAGACGGCGATATATTCTAATCTACTAAAAACAATTTATTTTAATTAGAAATTAACAATATAAATTGGATTAGATTGATTTAAAATTTTCATTAGTATTTTTTAATA
>PYAF01000352.1:2761902-2844780 GCA_007407185.1 Glycine tomentella
CCAAAATACATCAAATACAAATATAAACTAATTCATAATAATATATACTATACGAAATGAAGATTTTAAAATATCATCAAAATATATAAAAATTCTAAATATAATTATAAACTAGAATTGTCGATCCTGATATATTTTTAAACTAAAAGAATGAATTTAACTCTGACTTGAGGGATTGGGTCTAATAAATTTCATCCATATTCAATTGAATTAGTTTAAATATATATTCAAATTAAAGTATAATTTATTTAATTTGTTTTTTATTTTTATTTTTTTCAACTTATTTTATTCAATTAGATTAGTTTAGTTTTTAACACTCATGTCCAGCAAAGTTGTTTTATTTTACATATCTCTAACATAAAGGGGAACAACTGGCCTGTCTCATTATTACCATTTGCTTTTGTGGATTAATTAGAAGCCTTTTTATTAAACAGCAAGATCCATCCAAGGGTCTACAACACTGCTGGAGAGACATTATGCAGGAGAGGATTTGGATCCGAAGCCATGCACATTCTATTTGTGATTTGAATTTGGGCATGTTTGAGAAAAAAAATTGAAAAAAGGTAAAATAAAGATAGGAAGCAGAAGAAATTCTGACATGGAAAATCATATCATATTATGTAATTAAGTCCATTAGAAGACAATGGCTTCCAACTCAATCCGAGTAGGACATGTATTTTATAATTGAAGACCAAGTCAATTGCTTTTAGATTGGATATATTAATTAATATAGTCTGGTGGACTATAATAAATTTTGAACAACTTTATCCATTTCCATGGATATATTTTGGAGTTACATGGATTCCTAATTAAAGAAAATAGTTGGTATGTTACTTTTTATCTATTATATTTTATAATTATTTTATTTTGATTATTAAATTTTAAAAGTTTTATTTTGATATTTTAGATTTATAAAGCATATCATTTTAATTTTTTATTTTTTTTGTTAATATTTAAATTTTAAAATAATTAATTAACATTAAAAATCTTCCCTATATTTTATTTTAAGAAAATAAACAATTAAAAAAATCATTATCCCTTATCCTCTTTAATCTTCATCTTTTTCAACCTTTCACTTGGCCCACGAACTTCACTCATTTCCCCAAATCACAAAAGAAATACTTGTTGATTAGTAAGATACGTACATTAGGAACTTTTTCTCCAAATCACAAAAAAAGTATTTGTTCTCTTTTTTCTAGATCCGTACTTGAACATCGATGCCCTTGTAATTGCCAAGTCCAACGACAACGACGAGTTCAAGATTGAGACATCAGTGGGGACTTGAGCCTTCCCACGTGTCAACACAGTGGTCGTGGCAGCTTTGGAGAAGTTGTACCCAGTAGAGATATGCTTTCAAGCCATATGTTGATGGATCCGTAATGTCTTGGGACTTTGCAAACAATCGTGACCTCTGTCGTGCACCGTGGTTTTTGTCGCATGTTATGATCTTCGTCATGCGTTGCCCTGCATCTATGTGTGTTGTGGGAATGCCTTATATTACTCAAAGGTTGCTGATTGCTTTAATTGCAGGGTCTGGGGTGATGTTTTTGGGTGATGGTCAAAAGAGGATGAGGGATGACAATTTATTTTAACTGTCTACTTTTTTTAAATAAAATAGAAATAATAGTAGTTTTTAGTAGTCGTTATATTAATTAATTATTTTAAAATTTAAATATTAACAAGACATTAATATTTGCTTACAAAAATTAAAATAAAGGACCAAAGTGATGCACTTTATAAATTTAAAGTATCATATTTGAAAATTTTAAAATTTAATGTAGTAAAACAAAACAATTACGAAATATAATAGATAAAAAATGACATTAAACCTATAATTAATTTGAATGAAATTGAAAGTGTTATCATATGTAAACTAAATATCATTGATTTAATTGTAAATTTTACCATTCAACTTTCATATTTTTGTAAATTTTACCATTTATCTTTTATTTTTGTGACTTTTACCATTCAAAATTTTAATTTTTACATATTTTACCACCGTTGACATGTCAAAAAAAATGTTAACTTTGATTTGGTTGTGGGGAAGAAAGTACTATTCAAGAGGAATTTTTTTTATAAAATAGCATGGTCTCACACTCTTTCTTTCTACTTTAATTTAAATATTTAATCTCAATCTCTTCTATTCTTGTCTCTTGCACTGTTGCACACAACCAAACCCACTCTTAAAAAAAACAAAACTGACATCACTTTGTGGATAGTAAAATTCACAAAATGATAAAAGCTAGATAGTAAAATTCATGAAAATAATTTTTTCTTTCTACTTTAATTCAAAAATTTAATCTCAATCTCTTCTATTCTTTTCTCTTGCACTATTGCACACAACCAAACTCACTCTTAAAAAAAAATGAAAAGGCATTGAAGGGTGCAATACTTCTATCCTACTTAACCACTAAAGGAATGTAGTAGCATTTCTATTCTAAAAACTGACATCACTTTGCGGATAGTAAAATTTACAAAATGATAAAAGCTAAATGGTAAAATTCATGAAAATAAATTTGGGCGTTAAATTTGTAAAATAGTAAAAGTTGGATGATAAAATTTATAAAAAAAATTAAGTGATAAAATTTGTGAGAAAAAAAATTAAGTAATAAAATTTGTGAGAAAAAATTAAGTGATAAAATTTGCAAAATCATCCAAGTTGGATTATAAATTTACTATTAAGCCAACACTATTCTGATTGACTATTTCCATGTAGGCTTAGGCCATCGAAGAAGTCTTGTTCGTATGCATTTAATTTGCCCAACTAATTTTGTTTCCCTGTTGATCAACAAAGAGCATCAAAGCTTTATCTCACCAAAAGCTAAACAAATAATTAAAACTAATGTGTTTTCAATTTGGCTATAAATATCATACGTTTCTTACCATTCCGTGCACACTTCCTTCTCTTCTTTTTTCTTTTCTCCTTCGTGTTAAATCGTGAACTTTTTCTACTAAGATTAAAATTGCTCAACAAAATCGTCCATGGAGTGGTTGTGGTTGCTATTTCAAATTATTCTATGTTTTCATTTGTTGCTCTTTGATTTTCCATCCTTTTCTTCTTCTTCTTCTTCTTCTTCCCACTTGTGCCATCCTGACCAAAGCTATGCCTTACTTCAATTCAAACACTCTTTGGTTACTAATACTTCTTATGCTTGTGATGAATATCTGAAGACAACAACATGGAAAAATGGGACAGATTGTTGCTCATGGCTTGGGGTCACATGCAACACCATCTCTAGAAATGTCATTGGCCTCGACCTTAGTTGTGAGGGGCTTCAAGGTACAATCCATTCTAACAGCTCCCTTTTCCAGCTTTCTCATCTCCAAACACTTAATCTTTCTTTCAATGTTCTCAACCAGTTCCAATTGCCATCTCAATTTGGTGGTTTTTTCACAAGTCTCACACATCTTGACTTGTCTTATTCTTACATTAGAGGTGAAATCCCTTCCCAAATCTCACACCTGTCCAAATTAGTCTCACTTAATCTCACTTGGGATTTTGAATTGGAAAGGAAAGAAACCACTTTGAAGAGTCTTCTACAAAATGCAACAAATCTAAGGGAGCTTTTTTAGATCAAACAAACATGTCTTCAATCAGGCCAAGCTTGATGCCTCTGCTCCTCAATATGTCTTCCTCTTTGGTTACTCTTAGTCTTGCATCAACTGGATTAAGGGGAACCTTGACAAGTGACATTATTTGTTTACCAAATCTTCAAAAGCTATATTTAACAAATAATTTCAACCTTGGAGGCCATCTTCCAACATTGAGTTGTAGCAATTGTCTCAATATCTTGGACCTTTCAGGATGTCAATTCCAAGGGCCATTTCCTCATTTTTTCTCTAACCTCTCATATCTTACTTACTTGAGTCTCTCAGGGAACAACCTGAACTGTTCAATCCCTTCCTCACTTATAGCCCTTCCACATCTAACTTCCTTGAAACTAAAAGATAATAATCTCTATGGCCAAATCTCAAATGTCTTCCATCAGTCAAACAAACTTCAAGAATTAGATTTGAGCCTTAATAATATTGGAGGTGAGCTACCATCATCACTTTCAAACCTTCAATATCTCATTCACTTGGATATTTCAGGCAATCAACTCAATGGTTTGATCCCATCCTCACTTTCAAATCTTCTCACTTACTTGGACCTTTCATCAAATCAACTCAGTGGTCTGATCCCTTCATCACTTTCACAACTTTCACAACTCGTTCACTTGGATTTTTCACGAAACATGGTAAGAGGTCAAATCCCCGATGTGCTTAGTGGACTAAACATATTAGAATCTCTCGATCTTAGTTATAACAATTTAGAAGGACAAATCCCATCTTCATTGTTTGACCTGACTCAACTTTCTCACTTGGATTGTTCTTATAACAAATTAAAGGGTCCTCTGCCTAATAAAATAACAGGATTGTCAAACCTAACTGACTTGTACTTAAATAATAATTTACTGAATGGGACAATCCCCTCGTGGTGTTTATCTTTACCATCTTTAGTAAATTTGTATCTATCATTTAATCAATTTGAAGGGCTTATGAGTTCAGTGTCATCATTTCCCATGGAGCATCTATATTTGAGCAATAACAAGCTACAAGGTAACATTCCAGAATCAATTTTCAGCCTTGGAAATCTAAGGGGCTTGTATCTATCATCAAACGACTTGAGTGGCCCTGTCAATTTTGAACTCTTCTCCAAGTTTCAAAATCTGGAAGTTCTTTCCCTTTCTCAGAATAGTCAATTGTCACTAAGCTTTGAATCCAATGTCACTTACAATTTCTCTCATCTAAAAGCTTTGGAATTATCTTCTCTCAGTTTGACTGAATTTCCCATGTCATCTGAAAAATTCCCAAGTTTGAGTTATCTCGATCTGTCTCACAACAACCTTAATGGAAGAGCACCCAGTTGGTTACTATATGAAATGAATTCATTAAATTTTTTGAACCTCTCCAACAACCTGTTGACATCAATGGACCAATTGCCAAGGAATTACGAGTTTAGTTACCTTGATCTTAGTTTCAACTTAATGGCTGGTGACATCCCTTCATTAATTTGCAATGCAAGTTCACTTGTGATTCTCAATTTGTCACACAACAAGTTGACTGGCATCATTCCACAATGCCTTGTAAACTTACAATCCCTTCGAGTTTTGGATCTACAAATGAACAAGCTTTATGGCACTTTACCAAGTGCCATTTCAATGAACATCCAGCTCAGTACTTTTAATCTCAATAGGAACAAATTAGAAGGTCCTTTGCCTGAATCTTTGTCCAACTTTACTCAACTGAAGGTTCTAAATCTTGGCAACAACCAAATAGAGGGAACATTTCCCTTTCGGCTTCAAACTCTACCAAGTTTGATAGTTCTGATTTTGCGAGCCAATAAGTTTTATGGTCCTATTGCCAGTTTGAAGACAAAAAATATGTTTCCTAGTTTAATTATTTTTGATATTTCATACAATAACTTCAGTGGCCCAATACCAAAAGCTTATATAAGAAGTTTTGGAGCCATGAAGAATGTTGCTCAAGCTGAAGGGCATAGAAGTTTGCAATACATGGTGACAATGTTGGGCACAAATGCAGATGGAAGAAACTTTAACATGTTCTATGATTCTGTGAATGTAACCACAAAAGGGATCAGTATCACATTCACGAAAATACCAACGATCTTTGTATATGTTGATTTATCATGCAACACATTTGAAGGAGAGATTCCAAATGATGTTGGAGAGCTTCATGCACTCAAAGGGCTCAATCTTTCCCATAACAGACTCTTCGGTCCTATTCCTCTATCCTTGGGAAATTTGGCTAACTTGGAATCATTGGACCTATCCTCGAATATCCTCACTGGTGGCATTCCTATAGAACTAACCAATCTGAACTTTCTTGCAGTCTTGAATCTTTCCTATAACCATCTGGTGGGAGAAATACCACAAGGGGAGCAGTTCAACACATTTTCAAAGGATTCCTATGTGGGAAACTTGGGATTATGTGGACTTCCATTGTCAATGAAATGCAACAAGGGACCTACACAACATTCTCCATCTTCATCAACCTTTCAGCATGAACATAAATTTGGATTTGGGTGGAAACCAGTGGCTATAGGATATGGATGTGGCATGGTTTTTGGAGTGGGTTTGGGATGTTGTGTATTTCTAACAGAGAAGCCTAAATGGCTCGTGAGAATGGTCTAAGGTCAGTGTAGTAGAAGGGTGAAGCTAAAGAGGAGTCATGGAGCAAGGAATTAACATGCATGTGTGGATGTCGTATTTGATGAGCATGTCTTAATATTGTAATGATGTTATCTTTAATTTATATATTTTATCTCAGTAGAAAATAAATGAGATTATCTCTTTCGTAATGATATTAAGATAATATATTATAATTATATAATGTAGTATATGATGACTCAAACAATTTCACGTGTGTTTATATTTAAATTTATAAAAATAGGACAACTTATATGAAAAATAAAATTTAAAATAATTATAGGATAAAAAATTAAGATTTAAATATATTTTTCATTCTCGTAAAATTAAAAAGGTTTAAATATGTTGAGATGTCTAAAATATACGTTCCAAAAATTTCAAAGAAGATCCATGCAAATTAGTTTGCATCTAAATCTACTTGCGAAATCACTCACAAGTATAATAATATAATGTGCCATCTGAATTTTTTTATATTCTTATATTTGTTTTTTTTTTTAAATGTCTTTCTTTTTATCCCTTCCTTCTTCCCCTCCTTTCTTCTTTTCCCATTCTTCCTCGCCTGTTGTCCATCTGATTCAACCTTTTTCCCGTTCTCCCTCTCACAAATCTTCTTCTCTCTCTCGCATTTAGCAAGCAGCACCAACACCATGTGCAACAGCAGCACCACTCTCACACTCTTCCTTCTCATTGCACCACTCATTTCCACTTCCGCACCCACCATCAGCAACAACAACAGAAGAATCCTCCACCAACCCTTTCTCCCCCAAGATGGATCCCCTCCTCCCTCACAACCCCCAAGCCCTCCTCCACAACAATCTCCTTCACCATCAGCACCAAACCCAAAGTACCCATTTTTAACCACAATAATGCGGACATAAATAATTTTTTCTGGGTCCACCACTGAACCACACCCAACACCAATGCTTCTTCTTCCACACCCTTTTTCCCTACATACCCTTCTCCTTTTGCCTTTGCTTCCTTCCCTGCTAACATCTCCTCTCTCATCCTCCCCTAAACCCAAAAGTCCAAATCTTCCTCCAAAAAACTTTTCATCATCGTCGTCGCCTGCACCGTCGCGGTTGTTGCCCTCTCCGCCTTCGTCTACTATCCTCGACGCCGCAAAAAATACTTTGTCAATGATAAAGTGGTGTTTGGTGTTGTTTGTTGATTGATTCTTGTTTTGGGTGTGGAAATTTGGCTACCATTGTTGAGTGCTTTTGGAGGACGTGGGGTTGTTGTTCGAACTCCCTCTCTTTGTTGCGACGTTTGGCGATCCCGATCGCGAGCCCTCTTGCGCTCACGTTCTTTGTCTCTGTCACGATCGCAGTCCTGGTCTTGGTGGTCTCGGTGATGATCTTTGTCTCTTTCTCTGTCTCGGTCGGAGTCAAAGGAGGGTTTGGGTTCGGAGGAGTGGTTGCGAGAGAGGAGGTGCTCCTGGGGGCACTTCTGGTTGGCAACTCCATTAGTTTTTTTAATAAATACTTTATTAAATTAAATATAAAAATTCAGGTGACACGCTATATTATTGATACCTCTTAGGTGGATATGCATGTTATCACTTTTTAGATGGAGACAAATGCAGGAATTTCTCACAAAACTTTAGAAATTTCAGGAATCCAACAAAAAAAATAATCAAAGATCGATTACAAAATTCGAATATATTTTAGAGATTTTCAATATATTTAAGTCAATTAAAAATATAAGTCTTTGGTTTTTATTAAATTTTTAATATGTTTTTTTTTCTATTTAGTCATATATGTGCACGAAACTTGTACACCAAAGGATTCGACTATCAACTTTCCGAGATCATCAATTTTGTTGCATAATGATACGTATCTAATCATACTAGACAAATAACAAAGGACTTCAGTATTGGCAGCTTTTGAGTAGTTAGTTATTTTGTATCAGCTTCACTTACTCAACTGCAAATGCTACTTGCGGAGGCAATCGACATTTGGTTAGGAAACTTAGTCTTTAACTTTCAAAGCATTATTATAATCTAATAAAAACCTCAGGCTAGGAACATTCAAATATAAATATTCTGATGGAGTACAAGAAATTAATCTGCACTTGAAAAACATGTAATACAAATTGACCTGCATATATCTGCTAGTATTCTTGCATATGCATATCCCTATATATTGAAAAGCTTCAAATATTGGCACAACTTTACTAAACAAATCTCTCCCATGTCATACTAAACATCTTCAATCTCTCCGGCTATCTTGTGCAACTTGCTGAGGTACATTCTTAGCACCGTGTCCATGTTATGTACTTAACTAGAGAATCAACTCAGGTTCCAAATTACCCAGTTGAAAAATCTATAAGGATCACAAATTAACGCCTCCTTCTTCTGACCCGAGCCTTCACTTCAAAAACTACATCATCATGTATTAAAATTTGGAGATTTTATACACACCAAGCCTTTCATTTATGTTGTATTGCCTTTGATGGTTCCAGTTTCTTTAAGGTAGACCTGTAACTAGAGGAATTTAGCCAATGACATAGTCCAATACTTGAAGGGGATCAAAAGGTCACTAGAAAGGAACTTGATAGTGACACTTGATTGATTATGACTTTTCTATAAAAGAACGTGCAACTTCAGAAGTTTCTAAAATAGTTTTCAATTTGGATTTTATAAGCCTTCTGTTTGGATTTAAGAAATCTTGTTAGGAGCACAGCTTATCCTTCTATAGTAAATTGTATAAAAATAGTCATGTATTGAAATACTATAAAGATACTTATAAATACTGCTTTAGAAGCTACTTGAATATGTTAGATTCTAGCTAGATTTTGTTTTCATGTCTTCTTGAGAAAAGTAGCTATTGTTTATAAACTTCGAAAAACCATTTGAGAAAACTCCTTAAAACTTATATCAATGATATATCATTTCAAAATGTGTTTTCCAAATAAGAAAAATGTTAGGAATAAATTATAACAAAGAAAGATAAAACACGCACAAAATTTATATTGGTTCATCTACAACCTTGGGCTACGTCTAGTCCCTACACCTATAGGATTTGCACCAACACAAGCATACTTGTGGTATTCTTTCTTTCCTAAGGTCTTCACATGCTCCTACACTAGTATTCTTTAAAACTTTGTAGTCTCCTTTTGAAAAGCCTTTATCGACTTCACCCCAAGTATTTTTTCTAAAAGTTTTTCCAAGCTTCACCTCTAGTATTCTCTAAGCCTCTGCAGGCTCTATCCAAGTATTATTTTAAAAAGTCTCTCTAGGTTTCGAATCGATGCAACAACTACTACTACTTGACTCAGAGAAATTTTGTTGTGCTCACTCTCAACCTTCAGAAGTTAAAGATAATCAATTAAATAATTCTTTTTAAAGTTATAATGAATTTGTTCTATTAACTTGAATTATCATACATTGTTTACTTGTAATATACTTTTAAGTATGATCTTAATTTTGTACAAAGGGAGAACTTTGTCACACATAATGCTCTTAACTGTCTGAAACAATATTGCTTTTAGTAGATGATACATTTAGTCTAAACAAAAACAAAAAACACTAACTTTTTAATAGATAATTTTGGATTAAATACGTCTTAGGTCCCTATTAAATTATCGAATTTTATTTTAGGTCCTTAATAAACTATTTTGTTGTGTTAAATCCTTGATATATTAAAAAATTTGTTTTAGATCTTTGTCGTTAGCATCTATCAGTTAACAACCACCACTATTTATTTAAAATCTTAAATTATAATTCCAACAATTAAAAACCGCCAGACTCAATTAAAAAAATAGGGTGTACCATGCAACATGCCCATCCTAACTAAAACTTTCTTTATCTTTGGGTTACAAAACAAAAATTGTTCCAACAGAATGAGAGCTCTCCAATGCAACACCGTCAAAACTCACTTTCAGTACCAACACCATTGCTTTCCCTTTCTTCCACCCTTAACCAAACCTCCAACACTCCTTCTCTAGCTACAAACACTTGACCCTATAACATTGCACCACATTATTCCTCACTTCACCATAACTCACCAAATTAAACTAGGGTTCTTCTCCTTCATATTCAATGATCGTCTTTCAAAAATTGCATATCCTTCATAGCCAAATCTCCTAACTTATTATAGAGACAAAGTCCCTCTAGTGACTAATGTTTTAATGATGACAAATCATTATGAAGAAAAACCAAAGTAAATGAGCTTAGCTACTTATGGTTTCTTTGAGTGTTCTTTCTTTATTAAGACATGACATATTCAAAAGCATGATACATGTGTGAAGCATGTGTCTACAATATAATCTTTCCATGACATAGATTCTACAATCAGAAGATGGAAAGATAATCATGTTTTTTGGATCAAAAGTGTAGATATCATAAGTTTTGTATGATCAAAAGCATGATGTTGGGCATAACTTGAGTAAAGGGATAGGTATCAGAAGCTACACATGGCTTAAAGATCATCAAAAGTTTTGTTGTAAGTTGGAACGTGATGACAAATGTGCTCACAATCCAGAGCACATATCAGTCAAGACATGCATTAGTACTTGGACAACATTGATTCGGAAGTTGTATTTCCTTGTGATCCTTGACAAAGTCCAAGTCATGGGAACTCAAAGAAGACATATGTCGTAGTCAAAGAATCATCAACCAAGTAGAAAGGAGATTGTAACACATTTCAATGTAGTACCATTGCATCTCCACAAGACATGTTGCATAAACAATCTCTAGAAAACTTATCATGATTCAAAATTTGAAATTATGTGAAAGCCTTTAAGACAACAACTAGCACTAACAAGTTTATCTCAACGAAGTAAGAGTAGAGATGAAGAAGACAACTCACAAGAGTTATATGATAGAGGTTGAATTGGTCCATAATGGCTAGCTACAAGAACATTAGCAACTCCTGCAATATTTGAAAATTGAATTCATCCTCTAACTACCACAACAACGGCTAACTCCTAATCAAATCTATAAATTGATCAAATTTGAAGGAGCAACTTGCAAGGAAGGGTTGCCAAAGTAGAGGGTAAAGGTCAGGTCGACAAACCCTATATTTGAAGGAACTTCCTTAGCCATAAAACTCTAGGTAGAGGGAAAGAACTCAAGAGAGTAGTTAGAGGACTATTACTTTTGATGTTTAGTAGGAACACAATTGTTAGTTGTGTGTGTCCAATAGCATATGCTACTTAGGGTGAATCTTTGAGAGACTCTTTGAAAGAAAACTTAGGTAATGCCTGTAGAGGCCTAAAGAATACTAAAGTGAAGCTTAAAAGGCTTTTTGAAAAAAATACTTAGATAGAGCCTATAGAGACTTAGAGAATACTTGTTATAGGAGCCTTTGGAGGCTTTCAGGAAAGAAATAATACCATAGAGTGATTAGTCTTAGTGTAAAGCCTACAGGTGTAGGTATTGGACGTAGCCTGGGTTTGGGTTAACCAGTATATTTATTGGTGTGTTGTTTTCCTTCCTTACTGCTTGTCATTAGATATTGTTGTTGTGTGCTTAAAATTTGTTTACAAAACCTTGTTTTGAAAAGCTTAATCTTGATCATTGATCAAAAGGTTTTTATAAAAATTGTTTTAATATTCAGGAAGCAACACCTACTTTGAGAATCTGTTAACTAACAATGTTTTCAAGTAAAAAGCAGAATCTGAAGTAGTTATTGTGAGTAGGTTCTGAAGTAGTAAACTATATGATTACTTGAAAGATTTTACTTGAAAATAATCACTTATCTAAGTACTTGTTAAGGAAACACGTTACCCATGTTAATCTTCTTATTCTCCAAGCAAAAAGCTTGAAAAGCAATATCAAAAGCTAATGTGTTTGTGAGAAAAAAAATAGCCTGATCAATGTTGGTGTCATTGTTCAACCCCTTCTAGTGTCCAATTGATTCACTTCACTTACAATAAAGCTTGAACAACAACAACCCTTATGTGTCAGCCTCCACGTCAGTAAATGAATCCTCGAACCTACTACTTCATCCCAAACCACAAGGCTCATTCGTCTCCCTAACTGCCTAGAACCATGTTCTTTGCCTAGCTCCTCGAATGTCGAGCAAATGGATTCACAATCTAAAGCTACTTTTTATAGATTTCGTCGAGATGCATGTGGACAGTGGCAACGTGGGCAAGGTTGGAGTCATAACTAGAGATCTGATTGTCATGGGCAATCCAGTTTGGGAATGAGAAAGAAAGGAATATAATATGGATTTTGAGTGTTTTTTTATGAATTTATTTTTATTTAATTGATTGTAGAGATATTGAATTGGAGAAAAGAAGGGTTTATGTTGTGTTTTAATTGATGGTGGAAATCTTGAATTCAAAGTCTCATTTGATTTTTTTTAAATTAATTTTAACGATTAAAAATCAGTATAAATTATAATTTTAATTTTGAAATAGATACTTTAAAAATCATCATAAATTATTTTTTTTATTTTTAACTTGACAGAAGAGTTCTGTCTGATAGAATTTAAAATAAAAGTTTTAATATATTAAGGATTTAATAATTCTTTTATTGGGACCCAAAATAAATTTTAATTTTTAATAACTTTCTCAAATAAATTTCAACGGAAATTCATTCTTTTTCTTGAATGCATTTTGTTTGTTATCTTGTTGGCGTTGGAATCTCCACTGCGAGATTGACGAACGACATGAGAACGCAAAAGTTCGTAGATAACTGTCAAAGAAAAAATTATATGGCACAATTTCAGTATATAGTACTCCAATTAATACTCTCTTTTTGTCCTGTAGTATCAATAAGTCAGAAAAAAGAATGCCCCAGGAAGAAGAAAAGGACAAAAATAGTACTACTCCATATTAAAAAGACCATAATAATTAATAATACCATAAATTAATGAAAATTAGGAGAACTATTGTGGGCGAAGAGAAGAGAGAACTACGTCTTGGAGAGAGCTATCTCTCTGCATAGCAGCTTTGAATTCATCAAAGGTAACTTTTCCATCACTGTTGGCATCCATTAGGTCAAATATTTCATCCAATTTGCCAGGTTCAGTGATATCAGCTGGAAGACAGTCTTCTGGTAAAGCCTGTTGTTAAGTGAATTTGTTTGTGTCAAAAGATGAAAGTCACCAGTTAAGGCTAACTAGAAAAATAGAGTAAATTGTGTTGAGTCTTCAATTTTAAGTGCATATTTATATTTGGATTGCAGTTTGAAAATTTAAGTTTGCAAATTGAGTTTGCAAGAATATCTCCTATATGTTTGGTTATCAGTTGAAGAAGTATTTTTGAATGTTAAACGTACTTTTGAAGACTAAACTCATTTTGATAATATGTTTGTTTATCTCAAAATTGTGTCTGTGATGAAAATTTTATCTTGTAAACGACTTTTACAAAACAAAAGACTTGAATTACTTTTTGCAAACTCAGTTTGTAATCTTAAGTTAAGGCAAATTAAAGTTTAACTCAACTTAGGTTTAAAAATTTTAATCTAAACATGCACTTAATAGTTTCTTCCAAACTGAGTTTTCAGACTAAATTTTGGAGAGAAATAAAACATGATGTAAAACTCATTTTCCTCTCCAAAATTGGTCACGGTCTAAGTTTAAAAAATAGACAAAATTCACCAGTTATAAAGTTATAAAGAATATGGGAATCGATATCATCATTTTTTTAAAGTATATGAACTATAATTTTAACAAAAAATTAAAAGACTTAAAATATGTTATACTAAAAAGGAAGGGGCATAATATTACTCTCAGCATGGATGCTACTTCTTCCTTGGTGATGCACCCTGATCGATCTGTGTCATACATCTGGGTCAAAGAAAACCGAGAGGCAAATTAGCTAAGCACCTTTTCTTTGTATTAGTGTATATTTGACTGACCATTAAAAATAATCAAATTATTTTTTATTAAAATTGATTTTGATGTGATATGATTTATAAGTGGATGATTTGTTCTAAAAGTAAGTTAATAACACAATTTTATAAATTTTTTATTTCAACTTAAAAGTTATTAAAGTTTCTTCAACTCAAAATTAATTTTAAACCTAATATCAATTCTTCAACATGAAATTAATTTTAAACCTAATATCAATTCTTCAACATGAAACCAGACA
The DNA here is from genome assembly GCA_007407185.1 of Glycine tomentella. Taxonomy (NCBI): domain Eukaryota; kingdom Viridiplantae; phylum Streptophyta; class Magnoliopsida; order Fabales; family Fabaceae; genus Glycine; species Glycine tomentella. Next base: position 2,776,155 of record PYAF01000352.1, read on the forward strand.
TGAAAATATATACCTAAAATTAGGTTAACGGATATTTCAAATTTCAACGTGAATTTAGAGAATCTAAAATGAAGTCAAACACGAAGTCACATATAAAGAACTTTACTGCTAATTCTTTATTTTATTTTGTGTATGTTGGAGTCTTTTTCTAGATTTGTTGAGAGGTTGAGAAAAGAGAAGGTGTGGTGAAAATTGTGAGTCATGTTATATAATCACAAGAATGTGATCTCCATATACAGTATATGTGTGTTGATTGTATCAGTTATGAGAAAAAGGTTCACCTGGAAGCACAAACGGAGAGCATCATCTCCTTTGGAGTTTTTGAAGCTGGAAAAACCACATAGTATCTCTCTCATGTCAACTGTTCCATCACGGTTGTTGTCAAACAAGTCAAATATACGCGGTGCTAGAGGGATTAGTGATGGTAATTTCATGGCTTTCAGCACCTCCTCAAACTCAGATAGAGTGGCATTGTCCCCACTCACACATCTGTTAACAGCAAAGAACATTTTCATATCAGTCAAAAGAAAATGTCAAAGACAAGTGCTGTATACAAATATTTGGTTTCTTGTCAAACTGAAGAGATAAATTTGTGCATGTTCCCTCTCTTTTAGTTGTTGAATTAGGAGTAGTGATAGAAATAGTTATCCTTCTTCTATCAATGTTTGCATTAAAGTTTGCAAACTTGAATTTGAATGAATTCCCTATTGAAGCTGAGTTTGCAAAAACAACATTCCATTTTCTTCCATTTCAAACTGAGTTCAAGGCAAAATTGAGTCGAAACTTGTTTATAATCAAACTCAACTGAGAACTAAAGAGACTTTATTAGTTTTACTTTTAAAGAAATGTGGAGCGTCCCAACTAAAAACCAAATATAATTCCTGTTTGGATAAACTTCTCTATAAACAAAAGAAAATAGGAAGCTAAAATTAATTAAGCTTCTTGCAGAAGTTAGAATCAACTTATGCACTTAATTCTTAGAGAAGCATTTTTAATCTTGACTCATGAATACTTACATCTTCTTAAAACTCATCCTGAGATTTTGAATTTCCTCTTCTGTGAGATCATGTGTTCCTACCAAGGATTTCAGCTTTTTAGTTCTGAGAAAGATTGTGGTGCTCCAAACACTAGCAATTGCAGCTGCACGGAGTTTGCGCCTAGCATTAAAGCTCTGCAATCTTGAGACAATCTCAGGGTCCATTGCATCATCTTTGGCTTTGTCACCTACCACCCATGGATGACTCAGAAGCTGTTCCAAGACATAAAACAGAGTGTAAGTGTGGGGGGGTTATTGTTCTCTAACTATTTTAATAAAATATCTCCAAACTTCTTTGTGCTTGAAAATAATGTGATGCAACATGTTGAACAAATATTTACACTGATTAGTAGTTTTTTTCTTCTCCTTCTTTTAAATGTATAACTAAAAACTAAAAAAAAAATGTGCCGCAATGCCCGGAATCTGAAGACACAACTTTATCATTATGCTAGGGCCGGCCCTCAAATGCATAACTAAAAACTATTTAAGTAAAAGCAATCTAAACATGTACTACATAAATAATGGTTTTTTTTTTTTTGTGGTAATTTTTTCCAACACAGGACTACTTTCATAGTAGCTTTGCTTCATTCCATGTACCAAGAAAAGAAAGAAAAATATGGCTCAATTAATATTAATGAAGTTGGTAAGAGTGTACAATACATCTTGAGCACTAGGTCTTCTACTGGGATCAACAGTGAGAAGATCTGAAATCAGTTGTTTCGCTGAATTGGTAATGCCCTTCCAAGTCTTCTCATAGAAACTGAAATTCCCCTGTTCCAAAATATTTGATTTGGTAAGCAAGATCATTATAGAATGATCACCTGATGGAAGATGTAACATGCCGTAACCCGTATTTAACTTAAACACTGTTTCTTCTAAGAGTCAAAAGGTAATAATAGTCTTGCAAGTAACAATCCAACACAAGACACTATACTTTTGCACTGGTCGTTGGATCTGGCACATTAATGCAAAGGTACAGTGGCTTGCAAATGATGTAATTTAATATATTTTGTACTTTATGATGATAGTTGCAAGTTACTATGAGAAAACACAAGGTAGATTGAAAATGGATAATATATTTGGGTAAAAGTCACATTTTCATACATGGCTCATTTTTACTGTCTATGTTACTCATTCTCTCTTCGAGGAATCACACTTTAAAGCTGTGCAAGATATGTTACTTACATTCATTATCATTTGTTGTTTCTGGCGATTATTTTGAGCAATGAAAGGTGGATACCTGCACACACAAAAAAAAGGAAAAAAACTCAGTTAATTTCATTACTTAAGAGAAATATAATAATTTCTTTCATCTATTGATGTGCCTAGAAGAAAACATGTACAGTGAAGCAAAGGACAATTGATTAACATAATATTCAAAGTTGAGTGATAAGATGAATATAAAAAACTTATCCTTTAATTATTTGCCTCCAATTATAAGGCGATACCATATTTTATTTCGATGTCTAAAAGTGATTGATGACTTTCCCTATGTACAGCTATTGCACATGGATATATGACACACAATCTAAACATGTGAAAGAAAAAAAGAAAAAAAAAAAAGTCAACATACCCAGAGAGCAAGATATATAGAATCACTCCCAGAGACCACATGTCACTCTTGGTAGTTATCTTCCCTTGAGAAAGAGCCTCAGGTGAAACATAATCAATGGATCCAAACAAACCAACAATTGGGTCAGTGAATTCCTCAACAGAACTCAACCCAAAGTCCATGATCTTAAGAGGAGAGTCCCTCCTCACATCCAAGAAGAGGCAATTCTCGGGCTTCAAGTCCCTGTGGACAATGTTAGCTCCATGAATAGCCTCTAATCCTGAAGCTATCTGCCGAACCACACCGGCAGCTTCAATCTCTGAGTACCTATGCATAGATAATATATCAGATACAATACGTATTCGATACCGAGATATGATTATTCTAAAGAAGTTCAAAAAACATAAGTATATCTTGCAATTCTGCAAAATTAAGTTAAAAACATACTTCTTGGACATTGCTAAAACTAAAGTAAAAATTATAAACAATGTTATCATAAATCACTTCCTATTCTCTACAAATAGGAATAGTATTTATCTCATTCCTTTATTTGGATCATCCATAAAGAAGAGAGTTTCTATTTTTTATTCATCAAGGGACAATGCTTTTGTTTCTATATTATACATACTTCTATCTCTCATATATACCTATATTAGATTTTCATAACTGTTTTGAAGGCTATGTACGTAGAACAAATCAAAGTATCCAAACGTATCGGTGAAGTATCCAAAAGTATCGGTATCGGATACTTAGGACAAATGAAAGTATTGGTGCTTCATAAGTACCTATCTTGTGCCACAATCCTATCAAACAGTTCCCCACCAGAACACAGCTCCAACACAAGGTGCACCCCATTTGAGTCCTCATGCACATCATAGAGATCAATCACATTAGGGTGTGGCGAGACTTTTTCCACTATTCTCCTCATTACAAGAATCTCATTGGTGAGCAAGGCATCTGAGATTGAGACTTGTCTCCATGTACGAAACCCCATCATAGCTGCTGTGCTCTTCTCTCCACCCTTTGGTCTTGGAAATCCAGAAGGGTTGTTGGAGTTTGAAGCAGTACCTACCCTTCTCAGGGTTTTGATGGCTACATGAGTTTTGGTGTCATTGCTTGCTTTTTTGGTTCCTTTTCTAACAACAGAAAATCCACCTCTTCCCAAGACATCTGAAACTTCATACTCATCTGAGAGTTTTCTAGTTTCATATCCCATGGTGGTGTGGTGCACACAAAGTCTTTGAAATTATGGAATCTTTGAAGACTTAGAAAATGTGTAGTGGGAAGGGAATTGGTATGTAAAAAAATGTTAATGTTAATTCAATGATAGGGGCCTTGAAAACGCGTGTTGAAACGGTTGAGAGTGACATTAGCCTGTTGCAAGAGTTTGTGCATTAGTTTATGACATAAAATATGAAACAAATTGGGATAGGTACAAGAGAAAAAACAATATGGCTGGTAGGAGCTGTTTTGGAAGGGACAAAGAGAGAGTCAACTGCTAATACTATATTCGAAGATTCCCTGATCACCATTTAGCCAAACTCAGATTTAATCTTTGTCTGGATGAAGTGTAAAAAAAAAAAGAAAAAAAAACTAGGATAACTGACTTGGATTTTATGTCAAGACCCTCCTTAACCTAATCCATATCATGATATTAAATTACTAGTATTTTCATTTTTAACTGTCCTTTCCTCTGCTACATTATAGTTTTTATAAAACAATTATATTAAACATATATTAATTTATAGTTCTCTCTCTCTCTATATGTATCTGTTGTATTTATTTAATACTACTATATATTCATTTTTTTTCACATTTCAAAACAGTTTGAGACTTTATCAAGTAGTAGTGTAAGCTTGTTTCATGTTAGGTAATAGGAATTTCTCAAATAAAAGTCACAGATTTTAAAAGATGGAAACTATTTCAACCGTTCTCAAATAAAAGGCCCCTATCATTGAAACCGTTTCAACCGTTTCAACTCCTTGGATTTCAGGTTATCAAGTTGAAGCTCCTTCTTTTGTAATGACTTAATTTTACTACAATACAAGCGTTTGCTTGTTTAAATCAGTTTCATTTGATTAATAATGTTTTGAAATCAGTATATATAGCCTTCTTCGCAGATGTTATGCATTGGTTATAATACATAAAGCTAGAGAACTGGCTTTACCCTTTAGAGAATATTTACGAATGCAACAATTGTATCACATATATGATTTATCCTGTAAATACCTATTTGTTCGTAAAAAAGTTGACCAAAAACTATCGTGGGGAACTTGTTATCAGGTTTGAAAAAAGGCTGCATTTCTTAGTTTATATTTTCTCAGAGGCAGTGTAACTTTGACTATATTTTTTTTTTACTATTTTGGGCTATAGCCCCTGGCATATTTTTAAGCTATGAAATCCCTTGTATATTATTTGTTGAGTTGTGCATGAGAAAACGTAAGCTCAAAACAATTGCGGGGTGGAATAACTTTCTCGGAGCCATTGTAACTTTAGAATAATTTTTTTTTATCTTTTTTTATAAAAAAATAATTTTTATTAAATGGATTGGGCTGGCCTGCTAGCCTACTAACCCACCTTAAAGTGGGGGCGGACTAGTATTTCTAACTCACTTTGCAAAAGTGGATCAGTCCGGCCCAACCCACATTTTTGGTGGGCTTGGGTCAACTTGACCCATTTTTGATGGGCTGATCCACTTTGTCAATCCTAATTACATCGTACTTTAATAGAGGTATGCTTTGATACCCACAAACCTACTCACTTATAATGTCTGATTGCTTTCAGGATTGTTGGTTGGTCCCACAAACAAATAAGAGATTTTTCAATATGTTTTGTCTACACACTGAAAAAATATCTTAGAAAGTCACTCATCTCATAATTATTCTAAATCAATCGTGTTTGACTATAAAATTCTTAAGTGATGGGCTATTAGAAAATAGATTCATCTCTTTAGTATAAATAATACTAATTAATTCCTAAATTATCTTCAATTGTGTAGTTTCATACTTACACCATCTTTAAATCTCTCTCATTCTAAGGTCCATTTGCCTAGGGTGTTATACCCCTAATTTGTTTATCATTGTTTGGACTTTGAGTTGCCTTCATGCATTTAAACAAATAGTAATTAAGTTCCTGGTTAATTGGTGTTTATTTTATGAAACTTTATTTATAAATTTGAGTGCAAAATTTGTTAAAAATAAGTTAAAATTTTTATAAAAAGATTATAAGCTATTTTTATAAAATTTAGTTAAATGCTTTCTATATATTATGAACTCCTTTTGAGCTTGCCCCATAGGCCTATGGCCCATGGCCTAAAGTAACTACCTAATTATTTCATGTGTCAAACACTAATGTATAAGTCAAAATCAAGTAAGGTATTTTCATTTAAGCCAAGGAGATCATTAGTCTAGTCATAATTCACGAACGTGTTCAATAGAAAATGGTACAAATTAGAGTGAAATGCCTCCTCTGCAATACTAGAACCAAATATTACAATGTAGAAAAATAAAAGAGAATTAATTGAGAATTGTTCAATTAGAGACCATATCCACATGAGCCTATCTATGTAATTAGTTCTTTATCCCACACATTTTGATTCTCCTTTATCAATCTGTCCACATTTGAATCATGTAGAAGAGTATTGTGTGGGGTTACGATTTTACATTCCCTAGCAACCATGGATAATCCCATATAAAAACTTGGGAATTGATATTGGTCCCAACATCATTGCTATTGGCCCCGCCCAAGTGGTGAATTTTGTTTTTTGAAAATGTATTTCTCACGAAATCATGATTCTGTTATATAATTGTGTACAAAATACATAACGAAAACGTATTTTCATTTTTATATACAAAGTATGTACAAAATATTTAACGAAAACATGATGTACAAAATCTGAAACAGAAACATGTTTTCATTGAGTAATTACTTTAACTTAATTAAACACTTCTGTGATCACAATTCCATGTGTCCCCCAACACAACGGAAACGTGCAACTCAATTGATGGCTCAAGCTTACCATGAGGAAATTTTTTCTTGGAAATTATCTTTCCTTGGGATTTTTTTACATAATGAGATCTATTTATAAAATTATATCTTCTGCATTGCTCCTTGAAAAAAAAAAAAAAAACTCTTGCATTACTTTACACTTACACAAATTTTGATAGTTAATTTAACTCATGATTTTTTTTCTCCTTTTTATTTTGACCCCACCAAATATTTCCTAAGAGGAATGACATTTCATTGCAAACATGAAACAACACTTTTAAAGCAATTCATAATATAAATTGGGATGGCTTGTGCTATAGATTTTAAAGGTAAGCACTGATACTCGAACCACTAAACAGTGCCAACCCCCTATGAGACACCTACTGACATGACATAAAATATATTATTCTATTATTTAATACTTAATAAAAAATAAAAAGAAAGGAAAGGAAAATTTTAAATGAAAAGGGAGATTTTGCTTATTTAGGGTAAAAGGTTTCTCTCCCTCTCCTCTATGCGTTTTTGTCTCAACTCTCTGTATCGACTCTCAACGTTTACTTTCACGTTCAATTTCCAACAGGGTGAAGGATTAAAAAGCTTTCTTTGTGGGTTTAGTTTCTGTTTGTTTCTTGTTCATTGTTTTTTCTCTCTTTGGTCATTGTCGTTCTAACTTGGGTGTCTATTTTGGAAGATTCTTGTGTGTGTGACTTGGGTGGGTGCATATGTGAGTTAGATGGTTGTGGTCGTATGCAGGAAAAGGATTTAGGGGTGGGAATTTGGGTACTAAGGGGTTTCGTTGTTACGTGCATGATAAGGGGGGAATTTTGGGACTAAAGGGTTCTTATTATACTAAGAGTGTTTTTAGGTTCAACTTGTGTTAGTTGTGCTACACTTGTGCTTGATCTAGATTATCAGTATAAAAAGGCCATTAGTAGTAGGTTTGTTTTATATCACAAGATAATGATGATTAGAGTCTTATTACTCAAGTGCTTGGTTCCTAGTGATCAATGGTCAGCAAGTTCTTAATGCTTTTTCTGAATGCTTGGATTTTATCCTCCACATCACATTGTTGTTATGTGTTAACTTGATGAAAAAACTTTCATCTTCATTTTTGTTAAATACCTAGTTTTTTGGACTGTTGGTTTTAGCTTGGCCTAACAATCTACAAGTCCTCTTAGCTTGTGTTAGTGCATAATTCAAATGTTGAACAACCGACTTTGAGAAAAAAGGATTTTGAAACTTTATATTCGGCACAATTGACTTTTAATATTTGTCTTATTTTTAAAAAAAAATGATGTGAATATTGAATGTCAATAGAGAACTTAATTCATATATGACTTTTTTGGGCTATTAATGTTTAGGTTCATATGTAGCTTAAATTTTAGTTTTAGACATATGTTGTTAACTTTTCATATAAAGATTGTTAATTAAACGTACTAATTGGTTAACCGTCATTTTCTATGATTGACACATACAGAATTGACCATGGTAATTATGCACAATACTGCATATTCATAAATTAAGGCTAGTTTAATTATGCGTGACAATTTGACCTATGTTATTGCTAAAGGAGCAGGACAAAAACTTGTTTATGAGAGTGTGCAATCCATAAGTAAATAGGATATTTTTGGAAACAAGCTTTTTCAAGATGTTGGCCTATGGATATCCCAAAAGATTAAGGCTGGATTGTTATTCATTCTATTTGCATTCTTTTCATTTTTGTGATTGCATTATCCTTTTGATTTCTTTGGTCAACATGAACTCAAACTTGTTTCATTGGTGTGGGAAAGGGATTGTGGGGGTGTGAATTTGGGGACTAAGGATGTTATATGTTTTTTCCTTCTCTTGTTTTGATGAATGAAGGTCAATTTTTTTACTACCAAAACTTTCCTTCTAGATTATAATTTTCATATTTTGTTTTTCATATATAAAATAGATGAAAATTCATCTTCACACTTATGGAGCAAACAAATAGTGCTTGTTTTACTTCGGCTTCACAAATTAATTCAATTCTCTCTCTAAATTAGATTTTGAAGGGTGTCCAAAGAAGCATCTAAATAAAATTATACTAATAATGTGAAATCAAGCTATTTCTTGCTTACTCTTTATTTTTTTAGGGCAATACAAAATCCTTTTTTTGTTTAAATAATAGTATGTTTTGATCTCTTTTCTTTTGCTGCATATTTAGTTATTGTTTGAATGAAAGCATTAGAAAAAATCCAATGAATTAACTGCAAATTATGCATATGTATTATGTATATGACTATATGTATATTATTGCATTGTTCTTTATGATGGATGGAGATTTGTTCACATCATGGTTGAGTTTAGTATCATTTGCTTGAGATTATCCAATAAGAACTATATGCATTATATAAATTTCATGTTTAAATATAGGAATTTATATACCAAAAGAGACACAAGGAAATGTTGTAAAACTAAATTTCTATGGGTAGCCAACGATAGTCAAGCATAGTAGCCTTGCTGCTAATTAAATTTTGGCTATCTTGAGTGGTTAAGACAAGTATATTTCCATTTTAAGAAGTTGTTACAAAATTTGTATTATGTATATATTAGAATACTTTGTTGTAATTTATATCATAATATATATAGTTCTTTCATGTTAAAAACTTTAGTCGTGTTAGTTGAGGAAATCACACATGATTTTTCTATAAGTAAATTTTAGTTTACCAAGAAAATTACACAAGCTACATTTACTGGTTAGTTATGTGCAAAGTTAGGGTTACTTTAACTTTAGTAACTTAAGTGGTTACATTTAATTGGATTTCATTTTACATGCAAAATTTTTTTAGAAACTACAAAAATGATGATCCTAAATGATTTAATAAGAGTATAATGCACATGTTAATTGCTACTATTATTTTTACTAATCTTCATTTATTGTACCTAAAATGTATAAAAATAACAATAAGTAATAATAATCACAAAGTGGTGAACTTTTGGTTTAATTCTATCATTTATTTAACATTTTCTACTAAATTTTGACTAAAACTATCCTAAATTTCACCATATATTAGCAACCTATCAAGTATAATGCACATGTTAATTGCTACTATTGTTTTAAATTTAGACATGCCATATGATTAAATTTTGTATTCCTGCTATGAATAAGATGGTTAAGTCTATCATAAATAATGGTTAACCTTTTACCATTCGTGGTTAACTCTAACCCTTATAATATTATCACTCAAAAATCACATGAGAACATGATTTTCTTTGGCTCATGCCTAAAAGATCAAACTTGTATGAGCAAAACTTGTATCATGTCATCTGAGGGAATGATTCTACATGTACAAAGAGAATCATGCAAACTATATTTACTTGTTAATTATGCGCAAAGTTAAGGTTACATTAGTATTTAAGTGGTTACATTCGGTTGGATTTCATTTTAAATCCATATTTTTACTGGTTAGTTATGCCAAAGTTAAAGTTGTTTTAATAACTTAAGTGATTACATTCAATTGGATTTCATTTTACATTCAAACTTTCACTAAAAACTAAAAAAACGATCATCCTAAATGATTTGATAAGTGTATAATATACTAGGTAACTCTCATAATTCTTTTAAATTTAGGCACTCCATATGATGGAAATTTGTATCATTGCTATGAATAAGGTGGTTAAGTCTATAATAAATAATGCTTAACCCTTTCTCATTGGTGGTTAACTCAAATATTTCTAATATAATTAGTCAAGTCACATGTGAACAAGAATTTGTTTGTTTGATGCATGAAGGACTGAACTTATATAAGGAAAGTGTGTCATGTATTTTGAGAATAGTTAACATTTATCACACAAGAACATGAGAGATACTACCACTAGTTAGTTATGCTTAAAGTTAAGGTTACTTTATTAACTTAAGTGATTACATTCGATTGGATTTTGTTTTACATCCAAATTTTCACTGGTCAGTTATGCCGAAAGTTAATGTTACTTCAGTAACTTAAGTGGTCACATTCGATTGGATTTTTTTTTACATTAAAACTTTCTCTAGTTTGTTATGTCCAAATTTAAGGTTATTTCAATAACTTAAGTGGTTACATTTGATTGAATTTTGTTTTACATCAAAACTTCCACTAGAAACTACAAAAAAATGATAATCTTAAATGATTTGATAAGAGTATAATATACTTGATAACTCTTATAATTATTTTAAATTTAGATACAACATATGAAATAATTGTTAACATCTTAACATTTGTGGTTAATTCTAACAATTATAATATTATTACTCAAAAGTCCATGTGAATATGAATTCCTTTAACTCATGCCTGAAAGACTAAATTTGTATGATTAAATTGTGTATCATGTCATCTTAGGGAATAATTTGACCTGTACCAAGTAAATCACGAGAGCTACTTTTACTAGTTATTTATGTCCAAAGTTAAAGGTTATTGTAGTAACTTAAGTGGTTAAATGGATTGAATTTCATTAAAACTACAAAACTGATGATTCTAAATGATTTGATAAGTGTATAATGCATATGTTAACTCTTATAATTGTTTTAAATTTAGGCACACCATATGATAAAAATTTGTATTCATGGTATGAATAAGGTGGTTGAGTATATAATAAATACATGTTAATCTTTTATCGTTGACAATCAACTGTAGTCTTTCTAATATTGTTACTCAAGTCACAAGTGAACAAGAATTTGTTTGTCTTATGCATCAAGGATTGAACTTATTTGAAGAAAGCATGTGTTATGTCATCTAAAAATAATTCAATTCTATCATACGGGGATCATAAGAGCTAAATTTACTAGTTAGTTGTGCACAAAGTTAGGGTTACATTAGTAACTTCAGTGGTTACATTCGATTGGATTTCATTTTATATTTAAACTTTTATTATAAATTACAAAAAATAGTGATCCTAAATGATTTGATAAGTGTATAATGCACAAGCTAACACTTATTATTATTTTAAATTTAGGTACACCATATGATGAAAATTTGTATTCATGATATGAATAAGATGGTTAAGTTCATCACAAATGTTGGTTAACCTTTTTATCATTTGTGATCAACTCTAACCCTTCTAATATTACTCAAAAGTCACATTTGAACAAGATTTTCATTGATTCATGCTTGAAAAATAAATTGTACGAGCAAAGCATGTGGCATGTCATTTGAGAGAATAATCCTACTTGTACCAAGGAAATCACACAAGCTATGTTTACTAGTTTGTTGTGCGTAAAATTAAGATTATATTAGTAACTTAAGTTGTTACATTCTATTATATTTCATTTTACATCCAAACTTTTATTAAAAACTACAAAAAGTGATGATGATCCTAAGTAATATGATAAGTGTATAATGAACATGTTAACTCTTACTATTGTCTTAAATTTAGGCACATCATATGATGGAGTCAAAAAGCATATTAAGTTGTTTCTTGTTTTTTAGTACAAAAGGAACCTAAGAAATAATCAAAAGGTGTGAAGATTTGAAAGAAACTAAGTTGTTTATTGTTTTTAGTACAAGAAAGGTATCACTTCATACAAGCAAAAAAATGTTATTTTAAGCTTTCCCATTTTTACGAGCAAGTTGAACCACAATTCATAATGTCTTGTCTACATCTTTCTATGACTCCTCAAGGACTTGAGACCATGCAATTATAGCAGCAAGAAATTCAGGTTCCCTTTCAAAAGGTTTCACAATGGTACTATTTTTAGTTTTTGAAGCTTTAACACAGTTGTAGTAGCAGCTGCTAATGGAAATCTTTCATATTTGGAAACCTTCTCATCATAAATACTTATTGACAGCATAACTTCAACAGTATTTGATTCATATGATTTATAAAAATGAAAAAAAAATGAACAAGAAATGAATTGATGGAATACATAAGTGCCTAAATTTTTATCTTCATTTATCTTAGACAATTAGGGTAAGCTACTATAATACAAGTTTACAAGTAGACATATAATTCAATATGAAACAGAGAAAATTATGCAGTTTGGGAGTTTGACCATATCAATAAGTAACTAGCCTTCAAATAATTAAGCCAGCTATAGTGTACCTTCCATATTGATAAGGAACAACCTTCCCTGATGGAAATTTCTATTGTTATATTCATTATACACAATTAAGTAAGTATATGATTTTGCTAGATTTTATTTTGGAAGGACTTGATTTTAAAACAAAAATTCAAGGAATTATTAGCTTTAATTCTTTATCATATATGTCCTTAATATGTCCGTTGAAGCATTATTTTCTCTCCCTCACTGATTATCCAATTTCCAGCAAGTAATTGTTTCTCTATCAAAAAATCTATGAAATCCTATACAATATTCTACACTTTGTTCATCAAATCACCAATACTTTTTGTACTAGATACTACAGCTAACAAATCATTCTGAAATAGTGGGTCAAATCTTTCTTAATTACAAATGTATCAACAAGTGAACCTTTTGGATGGAGAATTTCAACAAAGGTTGACTTATTTGAAGTGATTGATGCTGAGTAATGATGCTCAACATAATCAATTCTAGAATGTTTAAGGGATGCATCATCTACATAATCATATCACGAAATGTGAAAATGGGAGACAGAAAGATTTCAAAATAAAATGTTTCAATCTAGATATTTTCACTGCAAGAAAGTGTTGGAAAAAAAATATGGGAAACTCTAATAAAAGGAGATTAAATAGGAAACTAAACCACAATAACTATTTTTTTGAAATGCTTCTTGAAACAAGTTTTTGAGTTATTCAAATATCACATTCAAATAAATATATATAGATATAGATATAGATATCTGAATGAATGTTATTTATTTTCCATTGTAAAAATATCTTCACAAATGGTTGACAAAATACTATAATTGTTGACCTTAAAACAAGTAAAGAATTAAAACTCCAAAACAATTATAACAAAAAAAAGTTAGCATGGAAGCCCCACAATCCACCCCTAGGGGGGAGGAGGAGGAGGAGGAAAAGAAAAAGAAGAAGAAGAAGGATTCGCATCGCAAATTGCTTGCAAGTACATTTGAAGGATTTTGCGCACCTTCATTCTTGCTAACACCACCAAAATGATGAAGAAGAAGAAGAAGAAGATGGATTCGCGTCGCAAATTGCTTGCAAGTGCATTTGAAGGATTTTGCACACCTTCATTCTTGCTAGCACCACCAAAATTATAAAACAAATCAAGAAGAAGAAGAAGAAGAAGAAGGATTCGCTTCGCAAATTTCTTGCAAGTAGATTTGAAGGATTTTGCACACCTTCATTAGTGCTAGCACCACCAAAATTATAAAACAGATCAAGAAGAAGAAGAAGAAGAAGAAGAAGAAGAAGGATTTGTAAATTGCTTGCAGGTATATTTGAAGGATTTTGCGCACCTTTATTCTTGCTAGCACCACCAAAATTATAAAATAGATCAAAACATTTTCTTGTCCAAATTGACAAGATTATAGAGTACACATAGATGACAAGCATATAATCATCACATACCAATCAAGATGACAAGCATATATAAATTGAGGTCTTTCATTTGATATGTTGGTGAACCTAACATAACTAGTTGAGCTCTATTAACACCATTATCAGTTAGTTTTTCCATCTTCTATGAAACTCAATGAAAAACTGAACAAAGAAATTCCAAATTATAAAGCATGAGTGCATGACACTTGTTTAATGTTTTAGATATAGCAACAATGAAGTGCCTCTTGATAAAGAAATCAAAGCATTGTGTGGTGTGAGCTTGTTACCCAATCAGTCACCTACCAAGCCTCTCTAAGGCAGCTTAAGCTTTAGGGGGGAGTGCATATTCTGCTAATGATATCACTCCTTCCAACTTTATTGAGGCAGCAACCAAGTTGCTAATTGTGAATATGAAGATGACACTTTCTGGGGTAAACAGGTATGGAACATAAATAAGTATATTTTAACTATTTTCTCAAGAATAGAATTTTGTTAATTAGTTTAGAGGATTTTTGGGAAATCTAGATGGGGCAAGCACATACCTCATCATAAATGACCTCCTACACTGGTGCTAACGAGATGTCAGAGAGATGGAAGAAGCGAAGCAAGTGCGGGCCTTGTCGCAAATCACCTCTACGCCAATGCAAAGGATATAACGAAGAAGCAAAAGAGGAGGCAAGCAATCGCAAATGACTTCCAAGTTGGTGCTAACGAGATGTCAGAGAGATGGGAGAAGCAACGAAGAAGCGGGAGAAGAACAGGAAAGGAGGCAAGCGAGAGAAAATAATTTAGGGATTTTTGGAACTTTCTCCCTTTTATCCTCTTTTCATTTAATTTAATTTTTGAAACTTTTCTCTTTTTGGAACTGTCACTCGCTTTTATTTTCTAATATTTACATTTTTATTAAAAATTATCAAATAATATAATATTTTTTATTCCAACTCAAGGGTGTTTGATGGAGGTCGATCACTATTTGGTGATTTGCCTAACATTTTCCTTTAAAAGTATCTTTGCCATTTGTGGATAAAGTTTTCTCGCCTTTCACTCTTTTTTTATTCCAAATTCTATTTCGGGCTCAGAGAAAATAATTTTCTTAGACCTCCTCACATTTGCAGGTAGCCCAAGATATTTGTCATGGACCTCAATTATTTTACTCCCACCATTGCATGAAGGGTTATGCTTCCTACACCCAGCATTGTATAGTTAATTTTTGAAAATACTCTTTGTAAAAACGGACATACACCATTCAATATGAGTCATATGGATTAGTAATCCATATGCCTCTTACGGATTACCAATTCGTATGAGTCATATGGATTAGCAATCCATATGACTCTTACAAATTATCAATCCATATGAGTCATATGGATTATCAATCAATATGTCTCTTACGAATTACCAATCCGTATAAATCATATGGATTGACAATCCATATGACCAATCTGTATGAGTCATATGGATTGACAATCCATATGAGTCAAGAGGGTTAAGTTGGAAAAAAAATGTGCTAGGTGTATTAAAAATATGTTGGATGTAAAAAGCATAACTCTGGCATGAATCATCTTGTTACGGGTAACTAGCACATTTTGGCTAAACGATAACTTGAAATTTGTTCATGTTTACCTTTTTCTCACAAGCATATTCATAAAATGGTGATAATTAGTATTTTAGTTTGTGTAAGATACAAGGTAAATGTTGGTTTCCTACATAACTAAAATTTATAATTAATAAATACTTTTAAAATGCATAAATGAAAAAAATCCACTTATTTTAAAAATAACTCTTTTTCTCATCCTTATCATTTATTTTCTTGAGATCTAATGATTAAAATTAATTACTTATTACAACCACTAAATCTTAAAAAATAAATTGTCAGAATGAATAGTAACTCAAAAAAATTACTCTTGAAATATTTGGATCTCTCCCTACATAAATTATATTATAATTAAAATTTATAATAAATAAATATTTTCAACACTCAGAAGTGTTTTACATATTAATAGCATTATTCTTATAATTGAGATTTATCTGACAACAAAAGCATGCATCTTTTTCTTATTAGTACAAAAGTATGCATCTTGCCACCCTATTGTTTTTTTCAGGAAAAAAATAATAATAAGTGTTAATTTGTTGAGCATCATCTTTGTCCTAAAGTAAAAGGCTAATGCTGGTTCGGGCTTTCATGATGTCTGAAATAAACGACACCTTGGAGGTGAAAAAGGATGGTGTGGTACGATACCCTTTGTAAAATCAAAGCCACCTTTTGCCATGAAAAGGAATGCCGGTACAATACCCTTTGTAAAATCAAAGCCATCTTTGCTGCTACATCTTTTCTCTTCTTTGGCATATATACATTCAAATTATTTTGAGTAAATCAAGTAAAGAACAAAACTCAGATACAATTTCACAAATACTTTTAGGGTGTGTTTGATTTTGAAGACAGAAATAGTATTGGAGAAAAATTTGGTATCTATTTTGTGGGACTCACATTTACACTATTTTAATTAAAAAAGTTCTCTTTTATTTTCGTCCTCTAAATCAATCACATCCTTAATGTTGTTCTTCAATCAAAATTAGAATATCACCTTAATAATCTATGTTGGCCTTTAATAGAAACTTCTATTAAGCAGATTACCAAGGTGAAACTCCAAATCTTGTTAGAAAACAATACCAAAAATGCATATGAAATTGTATCTAATAATGCATATGAAAAATGTATATGAAATTTTGTCCTCATCTAAATCTCTCATTTAATGCATGTTTTAAACGCAAAGTTGAACTGAGTGATTCTCTTCCTCAATGGAAAGAAAGGAGTTAGAAAAAGTTACAATAAACTGAACCCATGATTCTATCTACCATGATTAGTAATTAGTAATTGATGATGCTCATCTCTGCAGTGTATATTAAACAGTGCCCCTATTTTCCCATATCTTGAAAAATGGCAAGACCCCACAATTTTGTCATGCCCAAAACGCAAAAGTACCTCAAGGCATGATTAAAAGAGCTATATTGTGAATGGTAGGTAAAACTACAATATTTTACATTTTTTTTTTTTCTAAAGAACTTTCACAGAGGAGTTATAAAGAACTTAACAATTAAAAGCAAGTCAGTGGATGCAACTGCATCACATAGCTATTCTTGACATACCGGATTCAACCGCACAGTAATCCACAAGGAGAATTCCCTGATACTCAAATATACAAACCGCTACAACTAGGTACAGATCTCAGAATGGAGCTGATGCAATTCGGCGAAGTTGATATTTAGGTTCAGGAGGGGGTGCACATGGCAACATCTGCTCTAGCTCCTGCAAGTTGAGGAGGGTAATTTATAAACTAGTCAGTCTAATAATATTATAGCAATTAAAAAGTAAGCATGTCCTAATGAATGAGCAGTGAATGTGTTCCCATGATTTTAAAAAGTAAAAAGTCATCATGCTCACAATCTGAATACATGCAATGAGATTTTGTATAGTACATATAATTCAATATCTTGGTTAAATTAACTCCAATTGTGCAACAAGGGGTAAGGAATGTAAAGCTAGTAAATCAAAGTCCATCTCACTACCCAAAAAGCCATATTTATTGAGGAAGCAGCAAAAAAAAATCCAAGGCATAGTTCAAGATATGGCACTCCAGTAGTGCATGAAAGTAATATTTATGTGTGGTGACAAGTAACTGCTCTATATAGCTTAAACTTCACAAGGCATTGGCATGAGAGGCAAGTTTTGTAAAAGATTAATTGTATTATCTTCATAGGGAAAGGAAAAAATATCAAAGAGTTGTGTGAGACTTTCACAAGTTCATTTCTGTTTATTTATCATAACATTAAACCTGACTCAAATATTTTCCTGAAAAAATCTTACATAACTGTACAAGCTAGAGCAGTGAGATCAAGAAGGATACATACTGATAAAAAAGACATCATGTTAGCAATGCTGTTTTTGTAATGATTCATTGAATATTTGAATTTCATTCATGTCATAAGATTTGCTCGTGATTGATCCTTCAAGCGGCAAACTTTTATTGTTCCATAAATTAATGTATATGATAAAAGTCAAAAACCACTAAAGTTCATATGTCTAATTAAACAAAAACAGTTAACATTAACGAGAGTGAAAACATTGGCATGTTAAAATGTCCTCAAACTGACACTGAAGAATTCAAAAGCATTGTAATCATCATCAAGACATGTCCCCTTGCACAGCTCTGGTACCATCCATAAAGGATTTACCCAAAAAAATAAAGAGGAGAAAAATGATATAACAATAATATAAAATAATCTTTACAAAGTATATCTAGGATATGATATTGATCAACGTGCCTTCCTATTTCATTCCAATATATCAAGTGCATTCCTATTTCATTCCGATATACCAGAACCAATTGAGAGTCCAAACTAACAGGGATAGATCAATGATTTGCCATAACTTAAAATTTTTGTTGTTCACAGCAGAAGTGCCATCATCCTAAGCCACTATATGACAGTAAAATATAAGCAGGGTTGCTAATTCTGACATTCTCATGTCACTCAATATTCCAGACTTGGATGACATATATGCAGAAAAGTAAAATTCATTTGATTACTAGATTTACCAATTATAAATTAAAATTAATCAAACTCTAAATCCAGAAATATAAAAAAAAAAAAAAAAAATATATATATATATATATATATATATATATAATGTTAGCCAGAATAGAGTCAATCCACAATGTACTGATAAATGACAGCTGTAAAAATTACGGTGCATCACAGTCAACAGAAACAAGTTATTTATATAAATATCCTAAAACAAAAGGATAATGCAAAAGCAGGAAGGAAAGAGGTGCTTTTTGTCTTGATCGATAATGTAGAAATAAAAATATCTAACAATCATGTGAATGTATCATCCTGCCAGTCAAAATATCTAAACAGTTATACCAAAGTATTTATACTGATCTACTATGTTTCTATGCTTAATCTTTTGGAAGGGGCCAAGAGTAAGAAGCATGTTTAAAATGATTGAAATGCATCTGCACATCTAAAAAACAGAATGGAAATGAACGAATAAAAGAAAATAGATAAAGGAAAAATAAATTTTCCCCTTTATTAAAACAAAGGAGAAACCAAAGATAAACTAGTATCAAACAAAGGAGAAACCTTTCTTCCCCAGTTCCCCTTAATTTAGAATTTTTGTCTAATAATATTTCCTCCCAGAAAAATAAATCAATGAGCAATTTTCCGTGTGTATTGAATTTTCTTTTCCATCAACACACCATACTGTATAATAAGAAGTTTCTGAAGATTAATTACAAGTTGCCAGCTACCAAAATCATACACTTAAAGACTAGAAACTCACGCAGCAAAGAAGTTGTTATTGGCATTCAAATATCTGATTTAATTCCCAAGTCACATAAGAAACAAATCAACCAACTGCATGGTACTTCAAATTGTGAGTAAAGATGGTCTCAAGGAAATTGAGCAAAACATATTTCATGGTCAAAGATAATTTCTTAATACTTGTTAATTAAGGTCTTGTTTAACAAATATAATATGCAGAGTTTCCTATCTCTACAAAATGCATAAAATAATAATTGAAACTAAGATTGTCTAGTCTCCTATCTTATTCTGAAAATATACTCTGCAAAAGGAGAAACTATTCAATCTTGGGACTGAAGGTATATGCAGGAATTTCAATTAACAGCAAAACACATTTAAGGCAATTAAATTAGAACTTCAAAGCAGAATCTAACCTTTCGTTTCCTCAGCCTTTCATTTTCCTCTTCCAGGCGCGAGACTTTATTCTCCAATTCATTTGTGTATGCCTGTTTATAACATGATTCAGGTTTAGGGTTTTTACTACGGAAAAAACTAATTAAAGGATAAGGACTTAAATAACATGTCAGTCAAAATAAAGAAAGAAAGATCACCTGTTTTCTTGCTCTTGAACGGGCAGCAGATTCCCGATTTTTTATCATCCTTTTCTGTCTCCTCTCAACAGTCTTCTCTATCATGTCCTCAGAAGTGCTCCTTTTTCTTCCAGGAGTCTGTGTATCTGACATTGTTCCCATCAGAGACGATGGCATTGCCATCTGATTATCTGCAAACGAAACATCTAACGAAGCTCCAGCCCCCATGTGTAATGGCTGTACCATACCTTGGCTAGGCATATACATCCCCATTAAACTTTGTGGTGGATGCTGATATTGTGCTTGTGGATATTGTATCCACTGTGCTTGTGAAGGAAACTGAGGTACTGCCACGTTTGAATCAACTCCAGCTATAGTACCGGTATTTGTTCTATTAGAAGATGCATCTGCAATAATACCTGCTTTCACCAAGAAATCCTCCAATGTCATTTCTCCCAAAGTAGGATGTCTGTCTTGGAACTTCTTCTCCTCAACAATTTTATTTTGTTGGATATCTCTCCAAACCTCATCTACAGTCTTCTTGCTTAGTGCACCGGTTAATGACAGACTAGCCTGACGCTGCAGAGAAGCTTGACTAGCTTGTGCTGTGCCCTCATTGTCCATACTAATGGTCTGGCTTGCCTCAGCGGTCCACACATTTTTTAGAAGCTCATCAATGTTCATACTAGTTAGCGGCTTCCCCAAATCGCCCAATTGATTCTGAACCTCATCAAGTGTGAGACTGTACATTGAGTTTTGCCGCACCAGAGGCTGGAGTGGTGACTGTTTCCCATTACTGTCTCCACCACCACCATGAGTCCCCATAGTTTGGGTCCCCATTTACCAATTATCACTCTTAAAATTCACTTCACACCTCCCACTCAACTTTTTAGTACTTCAACACTGAAAGCAACTTATCCAAATCTTCAAATCCTGCCCCAGAAAATCAGAAGCTAATTAATACAGAATTAAAAATCACCATCTTAGGATCCACAATAACCTACATGCCTAACATGCATTGAAACGGACAAAAGGAAACCGTCAATTGCAGGGAAGCAAGAAAAATTCAAAACTTTTTGTCAGACACCATATCATGAAGTACATGCAGTTGGCAAAGTTGCAATTTCCTATGAAGAAAATAATTTTCAATATATAATGCAAAACTCAAACCAGACCAAGGAGAAAAAATGAGAGATTTTGTAATTTAGCAGCAGGGTACATTTCATTTCCATTAAGAAAAAAATGAGAGCAAGCAAACAAGAAAAAAGTTACAGTATTGTTAGTCTGTTTTATCTACTACGCCAAATATATTGAAAAAAAATAAAATAAGGCCCAAAGACAAAAATTAAATCGACTTCATAAATGAACTTGAAAATTGAAACAGAGGATAATTCTAGAAGGGTAAGCAAATAAAACCTGGTGATTCTGTCGGACTAAAAATTCACTGAAGCACTGATTAATTCAAGCAAATGAAAATGAGAAACCTTACAGGTACCCTTCTTAGAGACCAAATAAAAACAACATTTTTTTCATTTCTTTACAGATTGTTTTAAAAAGGGTTATTAGAACATCAATCCCTTGCATGCAGGCTGAAATATGAAGTCGCTTAAATTAAGTCTCCAACAAAACCCAAAACCCCATATTCAAAAGTAAAACTCACAAATGCCCTTTAAAACATCAGCATTAGAATATCAGGGAAATCAAAATTGAAAAGCACACAAATTCAGAAACAGAAGACAATGAAGAAAAACACCCAGAATTCAAAACCAAATCTTTCAAAAGAAAACCCATTTGCATGCAACAAATTCAGCATCACTATTGAAACACCAAAAGGAAAAGTATCCTAAAAATATCTGAAGAACAAAAGGGTGTGAGATCAAGCAAACCCAGTATTCGTTTCCCACATGCAGTGACCAAACTTCAAAATTTGAAGAGAAAAACACCATGGAAAAGAAAGAGTATGGTGTAAGGAATAAAATTTCGTCAGAAAAAAGAAGAGAAGAACCTTCTTTTGTGTGTATCGGAGAGAGACACACCCCGATCTGAAAGTGGAGTATTAGTGATTGAAGCAATGGGTTTTGGAGCGAAAACCAGAAAAGAAGAAGCGTTGGGTTATGCACAAAGGTTTTCACAACACAAGTGTGAGTCTGTGTGTTTGTGTGTGAGTTCGTGCGTTGGTCGCAGAAAGACAATCCAAGGTGGGTTGTGACTTGTAAACAAAAGAGAGAAAAGAAATAGGGAGATGTGAGAGTCAACAGCCAAATGGCAATTGCTCCAAATTTTTTATACATAAAACAAATGAATGAGCGTGTAATGGTGACGCTTCTTACTTTTTAAATATTGATTAAAAAATTAAACGAAGAAAGAATTTTATTAAAATCTGAAAAATTGTGATGTTAATAATTTATTTATGTTCTCGTATTATCTTTATAATAAATACATTTTTTATTTTTTGGTAAAACCTTAATTTTTAACTCATTTTTCTTTATAGATTAAGAAAAACTATTATAAATTTATAAGATCAAATGAATTATTTAATTTTCAATTTATTTTTTATCTTTTAAAAAATTAATTATTTTTTCTTTTAAAATTAATTCAAAATGATCATTCGATTTATCTAAAGTTTACGTTGTTAATAAAACAATGGTAGTAGCTGATGAAATTGCCATAAAATGAATTTTTTTTTTCTCTTCCTCCTTCTCTCTTAAGACCTCAAGTCACCTAACCTCCTCCTCGTTACCATTACCGCATGAATGACCTCTTACATTTTGGGAATGTGTGGATCCTCTTCTCCACACGTTATGGCGTCATTATCCCGCAAAGCAATTCTCATTCGCACAAGTTCCTCTGCTTCGCCATGGACGATGGAACCAATTGTGCGGCCAACACACCAACCAGTGGGGCACGACCATCGCACCGCCACCCCAATCTCAACTCAAAACCCAATTGCCCAAATTTGTCGAAAATGCAACACCAAATTTGGGAACAACAAATATCATACGGAAATTCAAATGTGCAAAATGCCCAAAATTTGTGAAAGTTGATCTAAAAAAACAAAAAATAAATAAAAGCCCCAAATCTCATAATAGAGGACCCTAAGATCTGTGAACGTTATAGATCTGAAACGCAAAACCAAGTTTCAACTCAAAATCTCATTATATGACACGTTGAGGAGGGAAGCGTTGTTGCACTGATCGCCTTGGAAGAAGCTCGAAGAGGAAGAAAAACATAGCCTCCACCATCGACGTAATCCACTTTGTGGTTTTCAATTTGGAAATTAGGGTTTGTCATTTTCAATTTGAAAATTTGAGTTTGTTCATTTTGTGGTAGCTAAAAGTCGTATATGCATGTGTTAACTTTAAATTGACAGAAAAATCATTTTAAAGAGATAAAGGATTGAAATGAATTTTTTTTTAAAAGATAAATGATAAAAATTAAAAAAAAAGAATAAAAAAACATTTGGTCAATTTATAAATGTTTTTTTAATTTTCTTTTTTAGCGTTGAATTCTTAACTTTCTTTTAATATTTTTTTATTTTCTTATAAGATTTAAGAACACTCACTATTTTTTATTTTAATTATAGAAAAATTCTTGTAAAAAAATATAGAATCTAATTTGAATCCTTGGTTTACTTATAGTGAATCTTAGATCTCTTTACTCGCACAAGACCTCTCATTTTAAGTTAAAGATTGATTTTTAATAGTTAACTTTGACATTAGTTACATAAATAAATAACTTGTAAGAATTCAATTGTTCCGATTATAATTTTAAGAACCAAATTAAGTATTTTTCATTAAAATTATTTTAATAAATTTTATATTATCATTTAATTACATGTATTCAAAACCGACACATACAAAAAAATTTACACTATTATTTCATCCCATATTATTATTTATAATAAATTTATTTACTTTTATAATAATTATATAAAAATACATAAAATAATTTTTAATTAGTTAATAATTAATATTAAATTATAAAAAAGGTGTCACTTTGGATGTTCTCTCCTACTTTTATTGAAAAACAAAATCTATGTCCTAATTAGGGGTACGGTCTTTATTTTTATCAGAATTTTTGACATAATAATTCATGAATTGTCATGTTTTTTATGTATGGCCTATTACACAGCAACTGATTACAACATTATCATTTTTTATTTTAACAATGTTTTTAATTTGTTAATACTACTAGTAGTAGTATTTTATTTGTCTAAAGATTTTATAGTAGTATTATTATTTGAGAAAAACAAAGAAGTGTGTCTTCATTTTTAATCGTGGAAATGATTATGTCTTCCATATGTAAAAGAAGTCTAGTTTTAGTGAGTTATTAAAATCATCTGAAATTATTTTTTATTTTTACGGATGTAAAAAAAAGTTTCATTAAGTAGAGTGGAAAAACAAGTTAAGAAATAAAATGTATTGTGTATTCTCATATTTTAATGTACTAAAATTAGGGATGGAAGTAGATTGGATTGTCCCTTAGGGCCTATGACTTGGTTCATTTAAAGTTTAGTCTGGCCTAGCTCTAAATAGGTCTTACGGATTAAAATAAAACTTTTCATTGAGTAGAGTGAGAAAACAAGCTAAGGAACAAAATGTATTTGTGTATTCTCATTTTTTAATGTACTAAAACTAGGGTTGGAAGTAGGTTGGATTGTTGTAATGGGCCAAATGGAGGACAACGACCCAAGGGTTAAAAAGACCAAAAGTGGGAGAGTAACAAAAAGGCCTGGTCATTTAAAAGAATATGAACTAAACTACTGTTGAAGTTTTAATTTCACTATGTTAGTCACTATCACTTATCCACGTAATAGTTAAGGAATATTGAATTTTGTATTATAAATAGCCTTTGATGACAGCAGTAAAAGGATGATAAGAATCTATTCAACAAATTTCCCTTCTCTTCTATTTTTCTCTCTCACCGCTCTTTATATTCTCCGTACAGTTGTAACCTAAACGTTACATTGGTGCTTTCATTGCGATTATGGCAAACAATACTCCGTGATCTTG
The DNA here is from genome assembly GCA_007407185.1 of Glycine tomentella. Classification (NCBI taxonomy): domain Eukaryota; kingdom Viridiplantae; phylum Streptophyta; class Magnoliopsida; order Fabales; family Fabaceae; genus Glycine; species Glycine tomentella. The sequence goes on from PYAF01000352.1 coordinate 2,801,070, forward strand.
CTAACCAAGTTCATGCTCATGAGCAACAACTTTCTGCTTTAGAGAGGACTGTCGATCATCGTCAGGATACTTTTGAATTATTGCAGACTCAACGTTTGGATGATTCTAGTCGCCAGATTCAGGAGATAATTGGTCTACTTCAGACTATGCAGGTCCAATTGACTGCTATGCAAACTCAACACCAGAATGGAGTATTGGGAGCAGCTCCGCCATGGCCAACAAATCCCATTCGGTCCATGAAGATCAATTTTCCCATATTCGGATCTGGGGATCCAGGACCGTGGTTATTTACTGTGGACAGATATTTTCGCTATTATCAAGTTCCCAACCAAGATCGTCTTGATTTGGTTTCCTTTAATTTGGATATGCCTGCTTCGTGATGGTTTGAGGCCCTTTATGCTCATGGTCAGCTACCTGATTGGCAATCTTTTGTGGTGGCTATTCATCAACGTTTTAGCCCATCAGAATTTGAAGATCCCTTAGGATCTTTGGCCAAATTGCAACAAACCGATTCGGTTACGGACTTCCAGACAACCTTTGAATTATTAGCTAGACGAGTACTTGATCTAACCCCTCTCATGCACAAGAGCTTGTTTATTTCGGGTTTAAAACCCCATATACGTCGTGCAATGTTAGTGCATCATCCAACGGATGTCACTTCTGCATTTGCATTTGCTAAAATTTATGAGGATCAACTCACTGAAGCTCGCGTGTCTAAACCTTGGGTACCACGACCTTCTACCCTTTCTCCACCGATTGTTGCTACACCGCTTGCTACTATACCTACTTCTAACATTCCTAAGTTGCCTTCGACTTTACCTAAATTCGTGATAAAAATAAGATATACTTAGACTAGAAAAACCCGCGCTCAAAATAAAAAAGGAACACGTTTGACTGCGGCGAAAATGCAAGCTAGACGTGATAAAAATTTGTGCTACAATTGTGATGAAATTTTTGTTCGTGGACATCGTTGTAAGGGCAGAGCCACTTTGTTGTATTTGGATGGTACTGATGATGACCCACCAGATGCCAAGCTGGATCAGGTTTCTGAGGTTTCTATTATGGAGTTAGACAATCCACCTGCAGAAGGCTTTCATGAAATTAGTTTCAATGCTCTTTTTGGTCATTACTCCTCTCATTCCTTTCGGATGCAAGGTCAAATCCAGGGACAACCGGTTCAAATTCTGGTGGATGGAGGTAGTACTCATAACTTTATCACTTCTCGCATGGCTTCTCATCTAAATTTGACGTTGCATGCCATTATACCTTTTAAAGTTAGGGTGGGCAATGGCGACGCTCTATTATGTTCAGCTTCATGTCAAGCTATAGTTGTGGATCTTCAATCGCATTTATTTAGCATTGATGTTTATATTATTGATTTGAAGGGGACTGATATTGTGGTTGGGCATACAATGGTTATCTACTTTGGGACCTATTATGACTGACTATGCAACTTTGACCATGTCCTTTACTCATAATGATGTTCCAGTCTTATTTCGTGGGAATAGTAATAATTTGTCTGGTCATATTAGCTCATCACAATTGCACAAACTAATGGCGCAAGATTCCATTTCTGCTTGTTTAATGTGTTTTTCTGCCCAGGACATTGAATCTGATACTAGCTCTTCTGTTACAACACCAATTGTGGGTTTGGATCAGTTGCTACAGGATTTTTCTGATATTTTCCAAACACCAACTTTTCTTCCACCAGATCGTGCTTACAATCATCATATTCATTTATTGCCTAATTCCAAACCAGTGCAAGTTCGCCCCTACCGTTATCCACATCATTAAAAGAATGAAATTGAAGAGTTGGTGACTGAAATGTTACATTATGGGGTCATCAGACCCAGTCATTCTTCTTTTAGCTCTTCGGTTTTGTTGGTTAAGAAGAAAGATGGCACCTGGCGTTTCTATGTGGATTATAGAGCCTAAATGCCATTACGGTGCAGGACAAGTTTCCTATTCCTACCATTGATGAATTGTTGGATGAATTACATGGAGCCACCATTTTTTCTAAGCTTGATTTACGTTTTGGTTACCATCAGATCAAGATGCATCCTCCCAACATTTACAAAATAGCTTTTCGTACACATCATGGTCATTTTGAATTTGTGGTGATGCCTTTCGGATTGTCTAATGCCCCGGCTACATTTTAGGCTACTATGAATGACATATTCTCATCTTTTCTCCATCGATTTGTTGTCATATTTTTTATGATATTTTGGTCTACAGTTCATCTCCGGAACAACATCTTGAACACCTTATGGCTGTTTTTAGTATTTTAAGGAGGCATTCTTTATTTGCTAAAATGGATAAATGCTCTTTTGCTCGTTCGCAAATTCCTTATTTGGGGCATATCATTACAGGGAGCGGTGTGTCCCCTGACAAGGAAAAATTACAGGCTATTGTGGATTGGCCCACTCCTACTAATATCACCCAAGTATGAGTTTTCTTGGGTATCTCGGGCTTCTATCGTAAGTTTTTCAAGCAATCTGCCTCAATTGCTAGTCTTATCACAGATCTGTTGGCCAAGCCCAATTTCGTTTGGACTCTAGAGGCTGCTATAGCTTTTGCGATGCTTAAACAACATTTGGTTACGACTCCCATATTAGCTTTGTCAGATTTTTCAAGCCCTTTTGTTGTTGAGACTGATGCTTCTGGAATGGGTGTAGGCGCTATTTTGCTTCAGAATGAGAAACCATTAGCATTTTACAGTCGCAAGCTTTCTCCAGCTATGCAGCGTCAATCGGTTTATGTTAGGGACATGTTTGCTATTACTTCTACCATCAGTAAATGGCGTCAGTACCTTATAGGTTCCCCATTCACCATTCGGACTGACCACAAAAGTTTACATAACTTGATGGGTCAAGTTATTCAAAACCCTGAGCAGCAACAATTTTTGTCGAAATTGTTGGGGTTTAATTATACTATTACATACAAAAGCGGGAAAACTAATACGGTGGCTAATGGTCTTTCATGCATGACCCAAGGGAATTTTGAGGGCTCCTCAACCCAGTTCATGGCCATTACTGGCCCAATGCTCAATCGTACTCAGGTATTACAGTCTGAATACAAACATGATCCCTACACTACAGAAGTTTTCAAAGAATTACAAGCCAATCCTATGGTTATGGCTGACTGGCGCATCCGTAATGGGTTGCTTCTTCATCGATCTCGTATATTTCTTCCAATAGGTTCTTCTCTGATTCTATCCATCTTGCATGAGTACCATTCATCACTTCAAGGCGGTCATTCCGGAATTTAGGCCACTTTGCATCGCATCACTCGTTACTTTACCTGGAAAGGAATTAGACGAGACATTAAACAATACATTTCCAAGTGTGAGATTTGTCAGAAATTGAAACCGGCCAATCACCCTCCACTGGGTTTGCTTCAACCTTTGCAGATACCAGACACGTTATGGACCCATTTAAGCATGGATTTTATCACACATTTACCTGTTTCCCATGGATATTCGGCTATTTTCCTGGTGGTTGATCGTTTTTCTAAAGCAACACATTTCATCCCTCTAGCTTCTCATTATTCTGCAGTGAAGGTTGCTTAGATTTTTTGGGACTTTGTGGGAAAATTGCATATACTTCCCAAATCCATTGTGTCCGATCGTGACCCCATATTCCTCAGTGATTTTTGGAAAACTCTGTTCAAACTGTAAGGAACAAAATTACATTTCAGTTCCAGCTATCATCCGCAATCGGACGATCAAACCGAAAGAGTCAACAGGTGTTTGGAAAATTACCTAAGGGCCTTTTCTCATGACCATCCTTCAAGCTGGTTGAAGTTTTTGAGCCTCGCTGAATATCACTACAACACTTCTTTCCATGCGTCCATGGGTGTGAGCCTTTACGAAGTCATGTTCAGCCGTCCACCACCGAGTCTCCTGGCTTACTGTTTGGGTTCTTCCGTTAATGAGGTTGTGGATTCAACTCTTTCTGATAGGGCAACTCTCCTAAGCACATTAAAGGAAAAATTGTTCAAGGCACAACAAGTCATGAAAACGCAGGCAGATAAACACAGAAAAGATTGGTCTTTTACCTCTGGCGACATGGTGCTTGTACTTTTGCAACCGTATCGGCAGTTGAGTGTAGCACGTCGATCGTCTCAAAAGCTAGCCTTACGTTATTACAGGCCTTTTGAGGTGGAAGAAAGAGTGGGACCAGTGGCTTATCGTCTCAAACTCCCGACTTCCGCGCAGATCCACCCGGTGTTCCATGTGTCTCTACTACGACCTTTTCGTGCTGAACAACCCTTCAAGATTTATAGTTTACCATCGGCCGCTGGTAACCATCCGCTCCAACACACACCATTGGCGATTGTAGGCTCGAGGAACATTTGGAGGAATGGTGTTCTTAGGCATGGCAACTTGACCTGCACCCATGGGCATCCGTCCGAACCAGCCCCGATGTCAACGGGGAAAAACCGAGTTTATCGGTTTCGGGTTCGGGTTCGATTTTTCCCCGCCTACTGAATTCGGGGGCGGGGGCGGTTTTGGTAATGTTGATAACCGCCCCGCCCCCACCCCCGCCCCCGCCATGCTATATTTAATTATTTACAAAAATACTTTTATATATGTGGAATACCTTGGGATAAAAGCTTAATTTTATTCAAGAATTAGGAGTAAAACTAATTTTATTTTCCAGAAATAAACATCTAATGTTGAAATTTTATTGTAATTACATACATTTGAGACTTAGTGCGATCAAATTTTATGTTATAATTGTTGTTGAAAATTAATTTTTTAATAATAATTTTTAAGTGCTCGGGGGCGAGGCGGGGGCGGGGAAAACCGACCCCGTCGGGGGCGGGAGCAGGGGCAATTTTTTAGCCCTGCCGGTTTTCGAGGGTGGGGGCGGGGGTGGTATAAGTAAAAACCGCCCCCGACCCGCCCCGTTGCCATGCCTAGGTGTTCTGGTTCCTCAGGTGCTGGTTCAGTGGACAGACCTTCCGCCTGAAGATTCTACTTGGGAAGACGAGACTTTTCTTTCTTCAAAGCAATTATCTAAGCAAGTTGGCTACTCCATCTTCCGCAGGGAACCTTGGCTACCCAGATGCTGAGATCTTCGTCCCAGGAGTTGTGCAAACTCCTCCACTCGCGGCTTCTTCAACTATCGAGGAACAAGATAGCAAGGCTAAGGACAAATTAGAGGCATCTAGTTCTGTGACATCGACTTTATCTCCATGTCCTTTCAATTCCGAAGCAGCTCCACTTACAACGTCTAAGATTGTGTCTCCCCAGGTGGTTCCCGTGATTGATGCGACTTCTTTGGTTACTATTGGTTCACTTTCTGCGGCTTCATCTCCACCGCTGGTAGTGCGCTCCCCTTCATCAACCGATGGACTTCCACTTAATACAACTCTGACTTGGTCCATTAATCGCCTTGAGGACAAGTCAACTTTGCACTGATAGAGTAATGTAATGGGCCAAATGGAGGACAACGGCCCAAGGGTTAAAAAGACCAAAAGTGGGAGAGTAACAAAAAGGCCTGATCATTTAAAAGAATATGCTATGAACTAAATTACTGTTGAAGTTTTAATTTCACTATATTAGTCACTATCAGTTATCCACGTAATAGTTAAGGAATATTGAATAATGTATTATAAATAGTCTTTGATGACAGCAGTAAAGGGATGATAAGAATCTATCAACAAATTTCCCTTCTCTTTTATTTTTCTCTCTCACCACTCTTTATATTCACCGTACAACTGTAACCTAAACATTACAGCTGTCCGTTAGGGCCTATGACTCGGTCCATTTAAGGTCTGGTTTGGTCTAGTTCATTTAACAAATAGACAAGCTCAAGTTTTTTGAAAAGTCTATTTAGTTAAATAAGTTAGGGAGATTTTCTTCCTACACCCAACACATTTCTGCCTACACCCAACAATAAGAATGAAAACTGAAAATACTCTTTCGTATAGGCTATATGGTTTGACAATCCATATTGTCAATATTATTTTAAAAATATACTTTACAAAATAATTTAAAAATAATTAATGTCACTATATAAAACACTAAAATTTCTAATATATATTTAATACACATAAGTTTACATAATAAATCTTGTAACAATTAATTTTGATCTAATAATGTATTTTTTTTACATTTATAAATTTTAAATAAAAATCATAGACTTAAATAAAAATCATAAGTTTAATAAAAATTTATATATGTAAAAAAATACATTATTAGATCAAAATTAATTGTTACAAAATTTATTATGTAAACTTATATCTGTACTAAATATACATTAGAAGTTTTAGTGTTATATATAATGACATCAACTATTTTTAATATAATTGACCTATTAGTTCAATTGGTTAGAGTGTCGTGCTAATAACGTGCATGGATCATTATTTTTAAATTATTTGGTAAAGCATATTTTTAACATAATATTGACAATATGGATTGGCAATTAGTATACGTAAGGGTATTTTTTTTTTATTTTTCTCTTTCACTTGTTGGGTGTAAGAAGAAAATCCCAGCAACAGGTCTTAAGAAAAGCATATTAAACACTTTTCAAAGTACATTGCTTCTTATCAAAGGTTTCTATAATCCTTGTGACGAATCCCCACGGGACTTATCACTTTTCATAAGGTATGACTTCTTTTTTTATTTCTTATCTTTTCCACCTTTTTCTTTTATTATAACAAGAACCCTTTTTAAGGACGATCCGTAAAAACAATGAGCCCCTATATTAATTCATATCATGTGGTATGATTGACTCATTTAACAATAATATTTATAATAAAAATATTATTAATATTATATATAATATTATAATTATTTAATTTAAATTAAAAAATTATTTTAGTAGTTTAATGAATTGAATAATTTTAGTTAATCTAATATAAATGGCTAGTAAGAATATAGACTCTTTGCTTTTGGCAAGACTTAAAAGACTTTTATAGCATGTCATATGTAATGTTTGTAGGCAAATTTTGCTCATATCATGTGGTTTAAAATTTACTTATTATTTTTCAATGAAAATATTTGGTTTTGTTTAAAAATAACAATATTTTATACACATTTTAATATGAAATAGGCCTTTAAATGGGCTGACGGGATTTTATAAAGGTCGGACTCAAGTCTAAAAGTAGGCTCATAATGAAGGCTTAGGTTGTAAAAAATATGAAACTGGCCATGCAAGGCTTAGGTAGGGCCCGACCCAACCCAGCCCAGCCCATTTCCACCCTTAACTTAAATTATGTTCGACAAGTTATTTTAACTAACTTCTAGTTTTTTTTTATAATCCTGAAAAACTTGTTAGACTGTTTAGTAAAAAAAAACTTTTTTAACTAGCTTTTAGTGGTTTTTAAAATGTTACTTGAAGTAACGTTTTTGAAAACGCTATATTATAACTTCTAACTTTTTATATTGTATTCTTTTTTATCCTTAAAATATTAATTTAATTTCCTTATTATCATTTTTAAATATGCCATTTATGTTATTTTATATTTTTCAGCTATTTCAATACCTAATTATACCAAAAATTCATAATTTAAAAAGAGATTAAAAACTTTCAACTTTTAGCTATTAACTAATTTTTCAGCTTCCAATTAACTTTTTTTAGTTAGTTTTGCCAATCATAACCTAAAACAACTCTATTAAGCATTAACAGGGGAAAAAAAAACTCTATTATGCATTAACACAACTATTTCAGAAGAGTAGTGATCATTTTAATTATATAAGGGTCATTTATTACTCTTTAGTTATTCTTGATTTCATAATTAATATTTTAAGTTCATAAAATATATACTAAATTATAAATTATACTATACCTTAATGCTTATTTGTAATAAGAATTTTTTTCTTTTTTAATTTATAAATTATAAAAATAATACAAAATTAAAAGTAAAAACATTTTACCTATTCAAGTCTTTAATTTTTTATATAATAATATCAGGAATTTTTTGCGTTTTAATATATATATATATATATATATATATATATATATATATATGAGAGAGAGAGATTGCTAATTTACTCCCACTAAATTTTTAGGAATAAGTTAATAATTAATACCTTTTTCTCATCAACAAAAAAAAAAATTCATTTTTGAAAAATAATAATTTAAATTAAAGGGTAATTTTGTGATTTAATCTATAATTAAACCCGCTCCCCAATCAATTTTTCTTCCAAAATCACACTTTCTTCCACATATTTCTCTCCTTCATAATTTCTAATTTCGTTTGTTTTCGAAAACCCTCCATTGCAATAGATATTTGCCCTGTCCGTCCGGAGGTGCGACGGCACAAGTCCACTACAAAGGGCCCAAAAAAATTATAGTCATAAAATATATATTTTATATTATTTATGTTATTCTATAACTAAATTAAAATTATTGTTTTATTTTATGTCTTTTGTCAAATTAAGATGTGGTATGTGATTAAAAAGTATTGTTATGTTTGTTGTTAGTTTTTTATTTATTTATGTATTACCTTCATAAGTTCATACTAATTATTATTTAGCTCACTGTTACATATTAATATGAAATTGATAAGTGATATTAAACTTAAAATAATTCCTTTTTAACAAAATAAAAAGCACAAATAAAAACTAAAATTATAAATTAATGAGTAAAACTAAATATTAGTATATTATTGATAAAGAATAAAAATATATGTAATATTTAATATAAAATAATATTTTATTGATGATAGAAAATAACAAACAAATAAAATATTTTCTTCGAGAGATAATATAAAAAATAAAATTTAATCATATTATAAATATATAAGTAAATTAAAATTATAAAATGTGACGGATTCCTAGGTTTAACCAATATAAAATCTAATTGAGATGAAGATGAATTTAAAAATATAAATCTATTTTTTTAAAATTTGAATTTAAGTATAACTATTTATGTAGCGTAATTATTTGGGGAATAAATTAAATGATAGATATAACATAAATGCAAACTGAATAAAGAAATATGATATATCATTTTGAAATTTTTTAAAATTATGTTATTTGTTTAATATAACAAAATATGTAATTTTTAATGAAACTGTATGTCTACTTTCTCTGTAAACCTTTTAAATTGTCAGTCTATAACCTTTTTTTTTTCTTCAAATCGGTTAAAATATGTTTTTTGTTCTCTCAAAATTAAAACATATGGTCTTATTCAATTTCTGTTTGATTTAAGTGTATATTTTTTATTTTTATTTCTAAATTTTAAGTAAACATATTTTTATTTTTTGTTTTCTTTAAAAGTAGAAACAAAAAACACTCAAACCAAACATGACTTAATTTACTTCTTCTAAAAAATTAGTGAAAGTAAGTTAGCAAACTTCACACACACAAACGATGGAGTCTAAGGTGGACAACTTGTAACTACTTTACAAGTGGTCCATTATGGATGAATTTTAACATGAAGTCTAAAATTCTCTCCCTCACACTTGAGGGAGGAAAATACTGCACTATAAGAGGTTGTTTAATGGATGAAAAAATAATAAAAAATAGTTTTTATTTTAAAAAAATAAAATGAAAAGATGATTAAGAAAATAAAAAAAATTCTCAGTGATGCTTTTCCTTCCGTTGCACTATGTCCTCTCCGACCACTCTTCCTCGGTCAAGCCCGTCGGCCTCATTGCATCATCATTGCAGCCGGCAAGGCAACCTTCGTTGCAGAGCAAGACCATCACAAGAAAGTCCTATGTGAAATCTGAGATCTAAAGCACCGTGCGACTCTCCCTTTGCCAACTATGTCCTCCTCCACAAGACCACAACTTTATCGAAAACTACAATAATGACTTCTTCTCCGACGACGATAGAGGCTGCTTCTTCTCCACCTCCTCATTGGCGACAACTCCCACCACCACCACCACCGTGCCAACAACTTCCCTACGCCACTGCCACTCTTTTACTTCTTTCATTTTCTTTCTCCCTGTTCATAGCATTTTTTTAGGTTTTTTATGTTTCAGATTTGTTTTCTTTTGATAGTGTGTAATTTGTTTAAAATCTGAAATTCTTTCAAAATTTGAGATTTGGAATGGATTAAGTTTTAGAATTTGATTTGAAATTTTGGATGATGGTGATGAAATTTGAAAATTCAGATTTGAAGACAAGTGGTCCACCATGTTTCAGATATTTTGTGTGTGTTGAGATTGTGTTTTTCAGATATAAAAATCAAAATCATGAAATCGGATAAGAAAGAAAATGACACACAACATAGAAAAAACCCAGATCCAAATTAACATAGCAAACAAATATCGTATCAAACCATTAACGCTCCAAACATTCAGATATGAATCATACACTTTTAAAAAAACTAAAACGCTCCAGTCAAGTGGGGACACGAAAAACAGCAACAAAAACTTCGTGACCGCCGATTTCGCTTTCCTTTTGAAGTTGCGCCACCCATAAGTTCTCTTTCAAATTCAAGTTAGTTTCTTCTTCGCGTTTGGTTTCAATAATCATTGCGTGGAGGAGGCACTGCTCCTTCGAGCCGCAGTTGCCGCATTCGCCCTTTAGGGAAGTGGCTGTGCACGCCGATGAGCAGTGTTTGCGGCGGAGGCTTTGAGATTCAGAAACTCGAGATTGGAGACGACGGTTCAGGGGAGGCTTTAGGTGGGTCTCATGGCCTTGAGGACGAAAGGAGATTTGGGGAAAGAATGGGGAGAGGAGAGTGGACGAAAGGAGATTTAGGTTGGCGATTGACGGTGGCTTTTTGTGGCGACGATGGGTGGTAACTGGCCGCAGATGACGGTGGAAGGAGTCACCGGAGAGGGAGGAGACTAAAAAGAGTAAAGCTATGGTGTGAAAGGTGTATAATAAGGATTTATGTCTTATATTAATCTAATGGCTATTAGAATGCTTCGTGGTGGACCAGTTAAGATGGTGGTCCACCTAGATACCGTCTATATATATATATATATATATATATATATATATATATATATAATTTGAAATTAAATATTTGAACCACCAAAGTAAATTATACCAAAATATAAATTATTTCGATAAACTGAATAACAAAATATAGGCATAATATGATTTTGTATAAAATTAATGGTCAGTACTTAGTAATTCATATTTGTCCCTTTTGTAATGTAACTGATGGTCTGTGTCTATTTGTCCCCCTCAATACTCATAGTCATTTTAGAGCATCTTTAGTGGTAGATCTCAAATTGGGATCTTAGATCACTTTTTGGTAGACCCCATAGTGTCATGTAGGATTGAAGATCTCTCAAGATCCTTCCTATTTTGTTCTTTAATGGTAGATCTTATTTTGAGATCTTAGGGAGAGAGAAAGAGGAAAAAAATTTATTCTTTTTTGAACAATAGGCAGATCTTAAGGGTTCTTCTATAAGAACCCATTCTTCATGTTGGAGATCTCTCTACCTCCTTTATTGGGAGATCTAGTGAAGACCAGATCTTGAGCTCAAGATCCTTACTCAAGATCTTGCACTAAAATTGCTCTTAGAGTTTGTGTGTGAGAGCATATAAGGTGTTTAGTGAGTTTTTAAGGATAATTTTTTTTTTAGAAAAAATTATGCATTGAATAGTATATAAGTGACATGAGAATTTCTTCATATAAAATTTGAGTTTCTAATATAAGAAATTTTTTATATTTCAATCATCATAAATTAAGTAAATTTTTTAGAGTTTTTTATAATTTTTTTATTGGAACAAAATTTGATTAGAATTTTAATAAATGATATGATAATGTAGTGATAAAAAATTAAATAAATCCGAGGAGTCAACAAATGGGTAGAAAGGAGCCCGCCTCAACGGGAAGCTTATATAAATACTCTTTAATGGAGATACTCTCAAAGACTTCGCGTGTTGGTTGCAGAAACACAATCCAAGGTGGTTTGTGACTGGTGAACGAAAGAGAAAAAAGAAAGAAAGAAAAAGTGAAGAACACGGCCAAATGGCAATTGTTCAAATTTATATACATTAAACAAATGAATCTAATGAAAGAACATGTCATTGTGACGCTTCTTATTTCTTAACCAACTCTTAGTTATAGATTATAAATTATTTTAAAAAAACTAATGTAAATTTATTTATTTTTTTAATTTTCTTTTTTACTCATGGATTCTTAACTTCCTTTAATATTTTTTTTTATAGTATTATTAAAGGATTAGGAAACACTTACTAATTTTCATTTTAATGGTAGAGTCTAACTTGATTTTTTTCCCTTTTAGTATGTACCATATTTCTTTTAATACATTTTTTTTCTTATTATTATTATTATATGTATATATATACTAAAAAATGACGGACAAATTTTAACAATAAAATCTGTTTATACAATTTGTTTTCTTCAGCAATGTGTCAACAATTATTTCTTCACCAATCTGTTTACACAATTTTTTGTTTCTTAACATAAGAGAATCATGTTTCCACTATGCTAAAAACATGATTCCATTTTTTAAAGAAAATTTCAAGCACAATGAAATAATGATTTCACTATGTGTTTTATTTTGTAATTCTAATTTTTCATGACTTTATTTATTGCATTGAATACATGGATTGAAATACATATTTCTCTTATGAAGTTTCAATGTCTGAGGGTTTTGGAAACATGTTTGATGATAGTCAAAATGATTTTTACCATCTCAATCTATCATATTAAATATCTGTAAATCAATCAAATGAAAATTCACATCAAGAAAAGTTGAAAGATTAAAGACTCGTTTGGGGTGGTTATGAGGTTTTTGTTTTTGGGTTTCAAATAGAATTTTTCAAAACAAAATGCATTTGCCAAAAATGGAGTTGAAATGGGGTACGTAGTAGTATGAGCTGAAATAACTTTTAAATAATTTTCGAAACACTTTTACACTCATTTTCAAAACTAAGAAAAAAAAGTATTGTAAATTTGATTTTTAGTTAAAAAAATACACATTTCCCACGTTTGACAATGATACTTCTTGTTGTCACCACCACTACCACTGCGACTATTGCCACCATCACCATAAATACCACCTTCGTCATTGTCGCTATCACACCACTGCCACACCATCATTGTCACCACCACAACCACTAGCACCATTATCACCACCACCATTGCTATTGACATTACTATCACCATCAACATTGTTACCACCACCACCACCATACTACCACCACTTGTGCCACCACCAACACCACCGTCACTGACACCATTGTCACCATCGACATCATCAGTTCTACTAGCATTACTATCACCACCACCATCAATGTCACCGTCACTCTCATTGTCACCATCAATAACAGCAATACCACTTCCATCATTGCCACCATCAACGTTGTCGCAACCACCACCGCCACCATCACCACCAACACCACTGCATTGCTACCACCACCACCTCTAATACTACCTCTCTCACTGCCGCCACCATCACTAATACCACCTTCGTCAACCCACCACCACCAATGTCGTCGTCAGTACTACTAATACCACCCATGCCACTACCACCACCAACTGCATCATCATCACCAATGTCGCCACCACCATTATTGTCATCGCCATTACATTACGACCATCACTAATATCTCTATCATCGTTGATGTTATTGACATCATTATCATTACCATTTTTGTCACTACCACATAAAATATTTTAAATTAATTTTATTATGAAATGAAACTTTTAAAATAAGTTTATTTGAAACTAATCATATTTTAAAAACTTTTTTTTTGAAACTAAAACTAAAATCTATTTGTTATTTTTCAAATTTTCAAAACTAAAAACCAGGGTCCTAATTGATTTGTTAACTATCTCAACTATACCATGTTTTTGTGATACTGTAAAAATTTTTAACGATGGTTGTCCCCCGCCTCCTATTGCACCGTAACGGAGTACATATTGCACACGTGGATAATTAAAACTTACCATTTCGTTCCTATATCGTAATTATTTTATTACTGATATGTTGTAAGTGTTCCATCTGACAATTTTTTTGTTAGCTGCTTACAATATTATTGAATTCTACATTCATCAAGTATCATAACTTTTCTACTCTACTTCTCTATCATTAAATATTTATACATATTGTACATCCAATAGCATGTCTAAAAGGACTAAAATCGATGTTTATTCAAATATTTATAATTTTTAATTTTGTTGTCATTGTAATTTGATAGATTTTTTTTATAATTATTGTATTGGTATGAAGTTATTTCTTGTCAAAAATATTTATAAATCTATATCGAAAACCTTGAGCAAGATTTGTATTCTCTTTCCAACATAATTTGAATTTGATAGATTGAAGACAAAATTAAGAAAGTGTTGAAATCACAAACTAAGTTGACTCTAATATTGGTCGATCTAGAGCAAGCTCAACTATGTATTATTGAAGAGTCTTTTATAACTTTTCTCCACCATGGAAGGATATTGCCCTTGAACTGTTGGGTGTAGGCTCCTTTCCTCTATGGAGAAACATCCAAAACAGAAGCTTGTTGTGTCTTATTTCGTGAATTGTTGGATCGAGCTGAAATTTTGACAACTGTTTCTCTGCATCTATTGGATCGATCTTGAAATTCAACAGTCGGATTGTTGATTCATTGCCTATGCTGGAAGATATTTAGTCTGCACTTACGTCATACAAAATTTCTAGTTCTTTCATCTTATTGATTCTCTATTTTTAAACTAGATGTTTTGAATTGGTTGTGCCTATGGCTATTAATCATGGTTTATGCATTTGTTTAAGACACTTTTGTATATTTATTTTAATCATAGTGGAACTGTAAAAAGCTTGGTATCTTTTGATTTGTGATATTAATTTTGGCATATATTTATTAGATAACTCCTCCTAAATTCTTGTAAGTGGGAGGATTTGTCTTCTACCACTCCTACCTTTGACATTGCTGCCAATCATGCGCATAGGCTTTCTATTTTTTTTATTCATAAATATTAATTTTGTTAGAATACTAATTAATTTTATTAATAGAGAAAATTGAATTTGTGATATATTTTCTCTTTTATCTCTCTCAAGGGGTGATTATATATATACATTCCTAGAAAACTTAGGAGAGAATTTCAAACCAAACATCCTTTTGATAAGATAAACATTCTTAAAAAATCTATAGTTGGACTTGCGACAAACCTGACCATAAAAGTCAATACCATAGGCTAAAAATGAAACTTAGGAATCTCAATCTTGAACCTTCTCTTGAAAAACATATTAATCAGTTCCTTGTTTAGTCTTCGTCTGAGGAAGAATCTGATAAAGAATCTTCAAATGATCAGTCTATTGATAATCTGAATCAAATCCAAAAGGATGACTTATCTTAAAATGATAAAGATTTTCCATCTTCTTTTCAAATCAACGTTCTCACTAGAGAGAACAAGATATTTTGTCCAATGTCATTAATTCTATTACTTCTCATTCCTCTCTCTCTCTCTCTATATATATATACACTATTTAACTTGTGTAATGTATGAATAATTGTCCTATTTATAATATCTTTAAGAAAACAAAAAGATTAAATATAAAAATTGATATACATTAAAATTTAAACAAAAACATTACAAAAATAAGGAAGGTTTTCAATTTATCAATTGGTTATTGATTATAATTCAAAACAAAATAAAAAAGGACATGTGACAGATATTAAGAAAAAAAATTCATTTTTTTTAATGTTGAAAAAATTCCATTACCTAAATATTTTTTCTAAAATATATATATATATATATATATAACAGTAGATAAAAATAAATTAAATTTTTTATATTATTAGTAAGAAACTTTCTAACTTATTATAAATTTTTGACTAAAATTTAATTTTTGTCCCTTTATTTTCTTAAATTCGTGCTTTTAGTGTTCATATTTTTTAATTGAGACATTTCATCCCAACTTTAAAAAATTTACAATTCTAGTTCCTCATTTTTTAATTGAGACATTTCGTTCTCTACTTTTTAAAAAGTCCATAATTTTAGTTCTTATGACCAATTTAAATGTTGATCTATAATATGTAAATGTTGATTGACAGGTATTTATTTATTTCCACGTGATAAATATTTTTTAAAATTATTTAATTGCTAACAATTTTAATTTATTAAAAGAGAAATAAAAACTACACATTCAACAAGTTTGAAATTGATCAATAGAACTAAAATTGTAAATTTTTAAAAGTTGAGGATGAAATGCCTCAACTAAAAAATAGAGATACTAAAATCATAAATCTTTTAAAAATAAGAAACAAAATATCTCAATTAAAAATAAGGAAGTTAAAATGATCTTTGTTAGCATTTTAGCCTAAATTTTTTTTATTAACAACAACAGTAATAGCTCGATTGGAGTTCACCATTTCTTTTTCCGGAACGGAACCTTATTTGCCTTCGCCTCAGTAGCCGCTTTTGCTTATGGTAAATCTGTATCCGCAGCTGTCTTTTCAAAGTGAATGATCCCCTGGCTCTTAACCTTTATGTGACCGCAATAGCAAGGGACAGGAGCTCCCCCTAGCTCAGTAAGCAAGTGCTACAAACCTTTGAAATTGGACTACTTCCAAGGTTTAACATAACAACTTCGACTTCCAATCCTTAAAAAAGAAAGAAGGGCAGACTGTTCTTTTCTGAAGAGGCTCGTGGACGATCACCGTCCCTATGATAGAAAGTTAGAATTTGTATTTTATGAGAATCAAACTCAGATAAGTTTTATAATTTAAATTCAATTAAAACAAATAAATGAAAATAAGGTGAGAGAAAACTTTACTATTTGAATTGATTATGAGTGAAAGTCACACTCAGAGTAGATAAAAGGCAGAGTATAAATAGTAACCATCGAGGGGAGAAATCAAGAGTTTTACTCTTTAAATCATTTACTCTAATTTATTTTGATTGTAAAAATATTTGAAGCCTTATTGCTCACTAAAGCAATTTTAATATAATTATTTATAAATTAACTCCGTATTTTTCACTGCTGTGACAATGGATATAACCCAGGAATGGAGTTGTTGAGGTAACGGTGGTGAAAGGAAATTGTTTCTTTTTACCAAACTAGTATCGTATTCGTATTTGCCTAATGGACAAATTTAGTACACTCCAAATCTATCCAAAGTTTGTCATTGTCAAAAAGACTTCACCATAGGAAAAGATTCCTCTTGATACCATGTAAACTACCTTTTTATTACTGCTAATTGCACTTTACTTTTGCTTTAATTAATATAATACTCGAAGAGTGAGTACAAAGGAATTTCCCTCATTTAAACACGAAAACCTTGTAGTATACTAATACACCTATCCAAAACAGAAACATGGCCTAAAAAATTGACAGCACAACTATTAGAATTTGACCACTGAAATAGATACCCAGATGCTGTCATTCCTCTAACAGTTGCTATCACTATCAGTGAATGGTATTGGTAGTCCACATTTGGATTTTCCTATTATACAACCTTCAAGTTTCAAAAATAACATTGGAATTAGGACATGGTGCAAACTCATCAGTAAAATTGGCCAGTGCATGTTTCCTTTGTTTCAAGCAAACACTTCTTACATTATACTTCAAAGCCAGAAGTGAACTCCAAGACTATCATTACTTGCATTTTTTGCAACCCTCAACAAGATCAAGAACTTAATTGTGTGTACATATTAGTATATATAAATTGAGGAGGATAATTTATTCAGCCAACATAGTGAGGTGCAACACATAGTAACCAAGTGGAGATTAATTTATATTCAAGATGAAACCCTTTGCTCACTTTTTCTTTATGTTGTTGTTCTTGGTGGCTTTTTCCAACATCCAAGTTTGCTTGGGAGATTGTGATAATCTTCAGGACACTTGTCCAGCAGTTCCACCCAATAAGCAGACCATATTCATCAATGGTCTTCAATGCAAAAACCCAGTTAATGTAACAGCTCAAGATTTCAGGACCACAGAACTAAGCAAAGCTGGACCTACAGACATTTTTGGTGCATCTATGAAAATTGTGAGTGCTGCTAAGTTCAATGGCCTGAATACACTTGGCCTCTCCATTGGAAGAATTGACCTTGATGGGAATGGCCTGGTGAACTTCCACTATCATCCCAGGGCTACTGAAATGATCTTTGTTACCAAAGGTGTGTTGTTGGCAGGTTTTGTTGACACCAAAAACCAGTATTTCCAGAAGTTTCTTAAAGTTGGGGATGTCTTTGTGTTCCCCAAGGCTTTGTTCCACTTCTGTCTAAATACTGGTTTTGAAGAATCCAGTGTTTTCTCAGTTTACAATAGCCAGAATCCTGGGTTTGTGTCCCTTAGTCCTACAACTTTTGACACAACATTGGAATCATTGGACAAGATCAAGAAGAGACTCATCTCACTCTCTGCCTCTGAAGCTCTAGCTCAAGCTCAAGATGTCAACAGTTTCATCTCTCCAGAATTGGAAACCATTTACAGTTAGCCATTTCAAACTATTAATTGTCTATTTAACTTCCTCAATGTTAGTTCAATTACACATAACCTCGTGCATTGAATAAATGGAAATAGTTTTGAATTTTGTTTGGTTATTGATTGTACTTCAAGTTTCATTATGTATTACTACTATTTCATATCTATCACTATTTTAACCTTCTTTTTTTTTTAAGTTATTGATGTTCTACAAATTCAAAGTCTAATTAATTCTATTTTTTCAAATATACTGCTGTTTAACAATTGCAACAATGATATCATAAGTTATGGGACATTAAATAAGAATATTTTACATGCATTAGATGTTCTTTAATCTATTTACATATTAACCTTAAACATCAAATATCACAATATATATAAAACGGAAGTAGTGTATACCATTAAGCTTTTTTTAGAAGAGTATATACTATTAAGCTAATGAAAAAAGAAAACCAAAATGATTGTGGATGCCTAAAAATATCTTTAGGAATAATTTTCTCTTATCGTTTAGGAATACTTTTACTACAGTTGAATAATAGCAAGGACTCTAGTTGAATTTGCATGAATCCACTGGAGTTTATTAACGAACAAACATGAGGTAATTTCCTAGATCCATATACAACTGAGAATCTCGAGTTCGAATGATATCAGGAAATAGAATGGAAGAAGAAAAAATGCAACATAATAAGAGATTACCCTTCTTTCGAGTTAGGTGTGAGAACTCCACAGTTTTACTCCACAGTTTTGACTGTTATTTTATTTTACATGTATAATGGGGTTTAGCCTCATTTATACCCATTGACCCTTGTTGCTATCACGTATCACCTAACCATGACTTGTTATTACAACAGTTACAATAACTTATTACATGGAATTTAGTACATAGCTACCAAACTCAAAACAGAGGAAAACTGATACCGTGATCCACAAGAAGACAGCTCAAAGGAAAGACTAACTTGCGAAATGAAAAATTGAAATTTTTGTTCAGTAACCAATTGAGGTGTCATTGCTAAAGCCCCTATCAATTGGAAAAACATTGATAGGGGTGCCTTTCATCTCACAGCTGCTGAGAAGATCTTTGTTACCAAAGGTGTATTGTTAACTGGATTTATTGATACCCAAAAATCAGGATTTTAGAAGTTTCTCAAAATAGGACCATATTTGCTTGTCACATAAGGGTTTGTTCCACTTCTATTTAAGTCAAGGCTTTGATGCCACTGTCTTTTCAGTGTTCAACAACCAAAATCCTGGTATACCCTTAACCCTTTACTCATCATATAACTTTTGACAAAACACTGTAATCATCAGATGAGAAGACTCACCTAATTTTCTGCTTCTGCAGTTATTTTCCTTACCAGCTCAGTATATTCACTTTAGACACTTCAAAGTGTTGTCTCTTGACTTCTCATATAGTTTGTTCCAGATTTTAATATTTAACTAGATATACGGGTACCTAATATCTTAGAAAAACTAAATAAATCTCATGCTAGAAGATGTTTTTATTAAGGTGAATCTTTTAAATAATTAGGTAATGAAAACTTAATCTCAAAGATGTGACTGCTTTGGCATTCAATAGTTTGAAGCCAACAAAAAAGAAGAAAGAATTTATCAAATATATTTGTCCAAAATCACAAGATTATTCATGGTCTTATTATTTTTTTACGGAAATAAGATTATGTCATTTCATTGATAATCAAATGAGCAATACAAGGAGGAACTTGATTGAAAAACTGGATACAAGTGAAAAATGGGGATGCCCTAGCTAAAGCATGAGCTAAACCATTGCCTTGTCTCCTCACAAACCATACTTGAAAGGTTTGTTGTTTGCTAAATCTGCTTACACTCATTGATGATAACCCCAACTTTAGACTCATCTAATTTGTCACTATTAACTTTGTGGACGACTGCCTTGTTGTCCATTTCAAAAAGTAATTTTAGAGACCCAAATTAACATGGGTCAAAGCAGCACGTAAAGCCCATGCTTCTCCTTCCATGACAAGCAGACGAGGGCATGAACATTGGGTTGAAGCTGTCACAAACGAACCCAAACTATCTCGAATACACATGCTTATGCCTGTACAATTCAGTTCATAAAAAAATGCTGCATCAATATTGCATTTAAACGATCCATGAAGGGGTTTATGCCATTAGATTTGTTGTTGGTGGGCATGATAAGCAGGCGTGAATTGGTCGTGGATGTTTTAGCTCATCCAGGCTACTCAAATTTCATAGCAAGAATTGATTGTATCAATATAATAGAGGTTTTTACAATGCAGTCAAATTGTTTCTATTCGCTCCTTGATGTATTGGATTCCACTACTTTTCTATGAAGATTGCCAACTAAATATCAAATGAAATAAGTTTCAAATTCTCACTAATTAAAGTATATACCTGGCAACTTATTCCAAATAATGCCAGTATATGTACATAACATGTAAATCAAAGAACAAGAGTACTTGAAAAGCCAAAAACTAAAAGAAAAGACATGATCCATGTAATGATCTATCCTCTGCAATGAACTGAGTACTTGAAAAGGGACTTCAAATTCTAAGGATGGTACAATGTAAAAAAAAAATGATTACGCTATTACTATGAGGTGAGGGAAAAGTGATAAAAATTGAAAGGTTCAGGAATGGCTTCCACTTTCTAAGCAAAATTGACAACAAACCCTTTCTAGGCGATCACCTAAAAGTATTGCCAGGTATAAAGGCTGAACAAAACATACGCACAAGAATTTCTTTGTTTCCTCCATTTGATCTCCAACTACCTACCCGCTCTTATAATTTCAGCAATAACTGTTCTCTGATCGGGGTAGAACATATGCTGACCTTATAGTAGATACTGCAACTTCAAAGACAAGAAGAGGCAACAAAACTAGAAAGCCATATATTCAAAAAGTTGAGATTATTTTGAAATGAATTCCAGTTTGCTTTGATCAGACATTCTAGATCAAACAGGATGACTATTGGTACCAACCAAATTGGTCATCTTAATCGTGACAATCTTTTCCATTTCCGATTCTTCTTATGCACAACACTTTTTATGTTACTGCTACCATGAGGAAGAGCCCGACTTGTGATGGTTTGCCAATGTAGGCTCTGCCTTTCTTAGAAACCCATTTCAGCGGCATATTGTTAACTACAGTGCCAATATCAGTAGAATTATTCAGTTCATCTTGTTTTTGAATTTGATCTAGCATCTGATGGGTCCAAGCCAATGACAGATCCAACGCAAAAGAGTCATTCACTGGCTTTTTCCAAAGATCCATCAAAACCTCTTCAAAAGACTGGAAAGACATGGATTGCTGAGAACCTTTAAAATTTTCACAAATCATGTTTACTTTGACAACATGCTTGCAAAGGTTACCTTGCATTGACCAAGAACAGCCACAGAATGCAAATTCAGATC
The DNA here is from genome assembly GCA_007407185.1 of Glycine tomentella. NCBI lineage: Eukaryota > Viridiplantae > Streptophyta > Magnoliopsida > Fabales > Fabaceae > Glycine > Glycine tomentella. Next base: position 2,822,793 of record PYAF01000352.1, read on the forward strand.
CTGGATTCCACACTATATGTGTAAGCTACTATCTTTCTGGCTCACAACCTTGGCAAAGAGGTGATCTTTATCATCCAAGGAAACAGCAAAGTCCGGAATTTGAAGTGCTTTATGCCATGATGTAGATCCAATATATTTTTCCTTCACATTTTGGAAAGAATCACTTGTTAGGCTTAAAACTCAAGTCAAGTTCAGCCCAATAAGAAAATACTAGGGTTTCATTTTTAGAGAGGTCTGCAGCAAATTTGAAAACACAAGAGAGAGACAAAAGGAGAAGAGAAAGAGAGCAGCCAAATTCGTAGGTTAAGAAGGACAGGAACAGTCATCCTTCAATCTCCCTGATCTCCTTATTTAACCATTAGATTTTGCCGAAACCTTTACAGCAAGTTCTTGACTCATCACTCTTCACATCTAACGGTTGTTTTCTTGGATCGAGGTATGTAGCATTACCGAAAATTCTCAAACCGAACTGTTTGATATTCAGAAAGGGTTATCGCTTTTATTAACAGTTAGATTGTCCTCAAATTTGATCAGATTGTCCTCAAATTTGGTCAATGTATTCTTCTTATATAGTAATTCAATTTGAATTGTTACTTCTAATGGTATAAATTAATTTCGAAAAGAAACCTATTTTGTATGCCTCCTTCTTATAATGTTTTACATTATCATAATGTTTAGTTTCTTAATAAATAAATGTTATATAGGGACTTATTTGATACATCTGACTCTGTGTTACGTACCATTGATGGCTTATATGACCTATTAATACATAACTCTTGAATGGATTTGAAGCATATTATTAAAATGCATTTCATGTTTGCTTGACAATTAAAAAGATTAATACAAGACTAATAAAATCTGACAAGTAAATTATAGTTTTTTATTATCAGCACAGTAAATATTTAAAGGATTAGACATGTGATTTGATTTCAGTCCCTCATGGGAGGATTTCTTCAAATGACCAGTAGCATCCATTTTATCACAGGACGAAAATCAAAAGATTAAAATGAGAATAATTATTTTATGTGAGCATTAAAATAAAATGTTACAATTAAAATATTTTAAATTTAAATTTAAATTTTATTTAAAGGAAAGAAAAAATTTGAAAGAGCAAGTGGCAATATTTTAACTCATTATTTGCCAACTAATGCGAACTAGATTTACAGGTAATCGTTTTCAGGCGCTCGGTGGAAACTACTCATCAGCATTTCAAGAGAATCCTAAAAGTTGTTTGCTGTCTTTCCAAAGAATTTATCCTCCATATCATCTGATACAGTTGCTCCAACATAATCCACGCTAAAATCCATCTTTCAAGGTAATTTAAGTTAAATTGTATTTTAATATTTGATATATTTATATTCATTGTATATATTTTATATTAATAATAAATTCATTTGCTTTATAATATTGATATCTTTATTTTAATTTTTATTTTAGGCTTAATTGTAATTTTAGTTTTTTTTTTTTTTAATTTTCCAAGTCCATGATTTTGATCCCCTTATTTTTTAGTTGTAATATTTATTCTTCCTAGTTTTATAAATTTGCAATTTTGATTTCCTTATAAATTATTAACTAATAATTATAATTATTAGAGATATTAAATTAATTATATATTAATTAAAAATTATAAATCATTAAAAAAAACTTTAATAAAAGACTATTAACCATAATATAGTGTTATCACATTGAAGTCGAATGTAATAGTAGAGGTAGAAGAGATGTTTGCGAAGAAGAGGATGAACACAAAGTTATGAAAAATTATGATTAATAATTTTTTATTCAATTTTTAATAATTAATAATTTGGATTAATTTATAATTAACTTAATAACTCAATTAATTCTTATTATTTGTTAATCATTTATCATAATTATCAAAATCATCAATTCATATGACTAGGGGACTAAATATTACAATTAGAATCCAAAAGAACCAAAATTACAATTTAACTTTTTCTTTTAATCAGCAAATTTGCTTTCTCATACTTAACATTATAATTCATATTTTTTCTTGTTATATTTTTAAAGAACTGCGTAGGAGCTATTGATGGAACTCATATTTTTGCATGTATTCCCAACGAGCAAATTTCATATCGTGGGAGAAAAATTGATACTACTATGAATGCAATGTGTTGTTGCTCTTTTGATATGAAGTTTACATTTGTCATGGTTGGTTGGAAGGGATCAATAAATGACTCAAGAATTTTTTTAGAAACTATTCAGAATCGAGAAAATCATTTTCCTATTCCTTTGGACAATAAATATTATCTAGTGAATTCTGGATACACCAATATGCCTGAATTTCTTTCCCCATATTGTGAAGAACGATATCACTTGCTTGATTATAGAGATCAACGAGACCTAGACGGTTCTCAAGAGTTATTCAATTATACACATTCTTCCTTATTTACCGTGATTGAAAGATGTTTTTGTTAGATACAGGGGGAGTTGGAAGGAGCTGCAAGTTTATCAAAGCAAGGCTGAAGTATTTGGCTTGAAGTTTTAGCTTTTTACATGTTCAATTATTTTAATGGCATTTGTAATTTATCTAAGAGGTTTAAGTACATTGCCTAGTAATCCTTGCATTGCATAATTCATTTACATACATTCATATGTAGTTTATAGGATTAAATGTTTGCATTTGCAAAGAAAATCACATGGCTTATGTTTTTGGAAAAATCTATTTTTGCACTGTGTTAATCGATTAATAGTATTATGTAATCGATTACATGTGTGTGTTAATTTCTGGAAAAACCATGATGAACACTTTAATCGATTACCTCTCTTTTGTAATTGATTACCAAGTGTTATTTCAAAATATGTCTATCTGCTTTAATTGATTACAAGAAAGTGTAATCGATTATAAAGACTTTTTTCTATTTGAGCTTATCTGGATTAATCAATTATCAATAGCAGTAATTGATTACAACAGCTTGTTGTCGAAAATCAATTATCTGTGTAATTGATTACATCACGTATTAATCGATTAAGTTGTTCATGAAAGTTTTCCAGAAAAGCTCAAGAACATATTAATCGATTATCTGTTTGAATTAATCAATTACATATGTTGAAATAATTGATTACCTTAACGGATTAATCGATTACATTTTGTTAAATCAGTTTTCTATTTAAAGGCTTTATGGGTCTGCACTTAATTCATTCAGAACATTTTGTGAGAACGAAAATATACTTTTGAGAGAGTCTTATTCAAACGTTCAAGAAACTGATACATCTTGTGAGAAGATCAAAGAGTTATGTCTTTGGAAATGATGTGTTTGTGAGAAAAAAAGATTTCAAGAAAGACTAGTCTGTGCATTGACATTCATTCAACCTGATTGATTGGTAACAACATACATTCATTCATCATCTGTTAAGGATCTCAGGTTGTGTACTTCTTGAACTCTTTCTTTTAGAATTCCTATTTTAGATTTCTGTGTTGTAAATCATCTTAGTTCTTTCAAGCTTTCTTGAGTAGAGTTCTCAAGATGTAAAGATCTGAGTAGGATTCTCATTCTAATAGTGTTTTAGAATTCAGTATCTTTATCTTGGATTGATAAAGATTATCACTTGTTTTGCTTGTAAAAGAATAATTTGATTTAGTGAAAACTCTAACCTAGTGTTAGTTGGAAGACATTGGATGTAACCTTCAAGTTTGTGAGGTAAACCAGTATAAATTGTTGTGTCTTGTGTTCTTTATCTTTGTTTCTTTCATTGCTAGTATTTGGAAATCAATATACAATCAACAAGTAGTATCGGGCATTGCATGCATTCTATGGTGAATCTGGACTAAAAGAAAATTCTGTTTTTGATAAAGGGTGATTGAGTGATACGATTCAAGTTTTAATTCCACAAATTGTTTCAAAGAAAAGTTTTAAAAGACAATGTTAATCAATCCATCTTCCCTTTTGATTATTTGAAGTGTGTTCATTGTATTTTCAGTTTTGGAGTGTTAAAAGCACATTGTCATATTCTCAAGTCCATGTTACCAAATGTATTAAGAAGACAAATATATATTCCAGTAGCATGTTGTGTTGTTCATAATTTTATTATGATGGACATGGAGGGTGGTCATTTGTTTACTCAATACGACAGAGAAAATGCTAACTTGGAAGATCCACAATCAAATAAAAATAATTTTGCCGAGAAACATATGTCATCACAAGTCACTTCAACATATTAATTCACTTTCAGTTAAAATAATAAATTTCTCTCTTATTTATTAAGTTGATTCCTTTCCTATGATATTTTTTTCCTCCAATTTGTTTTTCTGAAAAAATCAAAATAATTTATATTCATAATTTTTCCAGTTCCCATGATACTTTCCCTAAAAAAAAGCATCACCAAACACCCAACCCCATAAATTCCATAATTATATTCATGAATTATTTAACATCACAGAAACCTTTTCTATTTCTGAGAAAAAATAAAGAATATTTAAATTTCATAATTATATTTATGAATTTTTTATTTACTATAATATTTTCCCTAAATAAAAAACATAATCATTAGTTAACGTAAGCATTTTTTTAGCATAAGCATAATCATTTTCACATTATAGTTTCAATATAAAAACAACATTGTGATTCCACCAAATGATAATAATAATAATAAATATAACTTTATCGTTAAGAAAGTAATGTACTTTTAAATTTGGATTAACTGACTTAATAAACATTTAGAAGACACCAAAATCCTCTGTTGTTTTATCTTCCCCTTTAATCTTATAAGTATATAAATGCGAGAAAATAGTCCATGAAGTGACAAAAATGTAATTTTTTTGGATTTTTAACCGTCATAAATTATTCAATTTATTTTGGGGGTTTAATGATCACAATTTGTTTAATTCATTTATAATCAAATTATAATTGTAAATTTGTTAACCATATCAAATTACCATCTAATGAATTTATAATGGAGGATCAATAAAAATGTTTTAGTTTTATAGGAACCAAATTAATACAAAAATTTTATAAGAATGAAATTACTATTTTCAAAATTTTACATGACTCCAACATATTTTACCCTTTAAGTTTTGATTTAAAACTTTAAATAAAAAACGGGATTTTAAAAAAGGGATTTAAATGGCAAGATCAACCTAAAATGTTGGAAGGAAGAAGCCCAAATACCACAAATTTTTTCTAATTTGATTCATTTTTTTCCTTCTAAAAATTATTTTTAAAATTTTAACAACTTTAATTTAAGTATTCTAATATATATATATATATATATATATATTAATAATAAACATTGATTTGAATAAATTTATTAATTATTATTTATATTATTAATACTTTAATTAAATAAAAATATATTTAAATGATTCTATTATTTTTAACCATTATTTTTAATAAATTAATTTTATTATTTATAATATTTCTGTATATATGATAATTTTAATATATTTAATTCATTAATTTAATTTTGGTTAAAATATTATTTTATAAATATAACCTAGTTTGGTTTTTGAAAAGTTTTTATTTATTTATTATCTTTATAAAATTACAATGTGTACCTAAAAATAGGTTCAAATCTATGTGTCAAATGTCTCTTAAAAAAAACTGGATCTATGTAGCGTCGTTTTCTTTCCCTTTATCTTTCTCTCACACAATGCTCCATCCTCTGATCTTTACTCGTTCTTCTCCCACACTGCTTTCCTTCCTTCGATCTTGTATCACCTCTGCTTCCACGAGCTCACAACAGTGGCGCCTTCGCTCTCCGATGCGGTAACCACTGCTTGAAACCCCTGCACTATCTTCACTCCCTACGACACGCCATCCTGAACCTCTTCCACGAACACTCACCTCCGACACCACAACCACCAACTAGATCCGCTCTATAAACCACCATATATGTCTAGATCTTAACCTAAACGACCCAAATCCGTCAAATCCAAGCCTTTGTGCCACCTCTGACCCAAACACAACATGCCACCATTTGTCGTTGCTGCCCCTATGTCCATCGCTGTCGTTTCCTCTCACCAAATCTTACAATGGCAACAACGCATTGCGAGTCACACTGAGTTTTAACTTGAAATGACTTCATCTTCCTCCGTTGTTTTGAGTTCGACTTTCTTTATCATCTAGGTTTTTCTTGTGAGGTTTGCTGTTAACGGGGAGGTGTTGTGGTTTTAGTAATGTGTTTGTGATGTTCATATGGTTTGGTTTTGATTTTTATCTTCTGTTCTTACCAAAATCTGGAAATACCACGTACTGAGGTAGAAGTAGTCCAGATGGACTCCAGACTTTGCACGTCGGATGGTGACTCAACCTTGTTAAGGAGAGGGACATGCAAAACAAAGGAAATGACTCTGATGCTCAAGTAAGTACATCAATTATGGAAGAATAACTGAGTGTATGAGAGTCTGAGGTAGTCCCAGAGTGAATGTTTCCGAGTGTGTATCGGATGAACATGAGCATGATTAAAGGTTTAGAGAGAACCTGTATTTATAGCGTGGAGTATGAGCCTTGGGCCTTTGTTTGATAATTAATATGTTGATAATATAACAGATAATAACAGAGTTATATAATTCAAATAGGAGATAATGTGTACCTTATAGATAGATTGTTACTTGTAGATAAATAGCAGCTTGTAGATAATCCTTTAGAGATAATTTGAGATCTGTTAGGAGGTAAGGTGGTTACACTTATTTCAATAAATAAGCGTAACAGATAAGTTGTTGGCCAGGGGGACCCGATTGTTGAGGGTTGACGTTTGCGCTCTTGTAGCAAAGCTGACACGGAGGGCGAACAAATGTGTTGTTCCTGTAGCAGGGTTGACATGGAGAGCGAAAATGTGCACTATTACTGTAACAGGGAGGGTGAACACGTGTACAGTGACCCATAGTAATGACCATGTGTAATTTTACCATTTTGTACAGTACATAAGCCCCCAGCCTCTGAGCCAGCTTGTGGGGGAAAGAGGATGAGTGAGCATTGATGAAGAATGTCCAGTGTCAAGGTTAGTGTTCTTGACAAGTAAGAGAAATGGTGAGCTTAAGGAGCCCCCAAGGATGGACAAGTGTTGTCCGATGTTGATGTTGATGACTTTGTGAAATCTAAAAAGTGTAGAGCTTTGTCAAGCCCCTTAACCTGGATATGTGTTGTCTGGGTTGTTACTGTTGAAATGTCCAAGGAGGACATATTTATTTGGAGGTAGGACATGTCAAGCAAGTGAAGCGTCGAGGTTGGATCTTCTGCCAATATCTGACTATTGGAGTGAGCATTGAAAGCAAGCGTTACGCTTTGTCCTTTCCCCAGGTGCATGAAGCACACGGGTCGTACTCGTGATTACGTGTCACTCAAGGAGTGGGCACGTACTAGAGTCATGTTGTAGTGGATGAGTGGAGATTGAAAGTGGTGCGGACTGCGAGGGAGGCATTTCACGTCTCGCTCATAACTGACAAGTTACACCTCCATTTAAATAAAGGGGACGTTTGACACTTTCCCTCACCGCCATACCTGCCTTGTTGCTTTTTTGATTTCTTGAACCTTCTTTCTCTGTCCTAGAACTTTCTCTTACTCTCGCTTCCCTTCTCTTCATCCAAGGTACCACTTCTTTCTTTTGAAAAAATGTCTGAATCCCCTATCTCTGATTCTGCTCTGGGTTTGGGAGACAAGGATTCGAGGGGCTCGATTGAGCAGCCCTTCATGCGCAAGGTGATTCGTTGGGTGACTCCTTGGAGGAGGAGACCCACCATGAAGTTTTTAACGACGAGTCTTCTTCCTCGGGGAAGAAGGTTGACTCCCGTTGGGCTGGTGAGGGCACTTTTCTCCTTCGCTAAAGGGCGAGGCCTAATGTCACCCCTAGGGCTGGCGAGCCTCATCTGCTTGCAATCCTTCCCCCTCCATATGCTTTTGGAAGGGTTAGGCCAAGTGACGCTAGGAGCGCTAGGGCCTCCCCTCCTGCGTCGCAACCACAGCGCTGGGTCGCCATCCTCCACCCCAGTCGTGCCTAGCTATGGGTGGGTGAGGGAGGATGTCTTTTAGTACCAGTCGTCCTTGACCTCTCAGATGTATGTGAATGCCATGTGCCGTTAACTACAGTTGATGACACCTGAAAACTCTCACAAGATCATTGTTGAAGCTTACGGGAGTGATGTCTTCCCATGCTTGAGGGTGGCGCTAGGCGCTCTGCCCTTCTTCTTCATGTACCAATGCCTTTTTGAAGTGTTGGGTCTCCTTCTTCCTTTTTCCCCTTTCAATGTGCCTTGTTAGACTTCTTGAACGCGGAACCTTCCCAACTTCACCCCAAAAGTTAGGCAATGGTGAGGGCATTTAAGATCTTATGTCTGTTTTTCAACATTCGGTCGAGCTTGTCGATCTTTTTATTTTTCTTCCAGACGAAGCTGATGGGGAAGGTTGCTTGGGTCTCCTTACACAGTGTATCCAAGAAACTGTTTGAGGTTAACACCAATATCTTCTATCGCTTCAAGGACCATTTCTTTAAGGTCCATGACAGTGGTGTAGTGGGAAATAATTGCCCATAATGGTAAACCGGGATGAGGAGCCTCACTTTCTATTCTATTGGCAAGCTGAACCCACTAGGTTCAAGTCATTCGATGAAGACTTCTTGACCCTGGTGGAGAGGGCGGACAAAGCAATCCTGGAGCAGTTGCCAACTTCTTTGGATACACGAGCCATCTTGTCACTGCTGTCTGTAGATAACCCACTTGCTGCGTTAGATGGTACCTTTTCTGCCTTATTACTCCCTTATCTTTTTGTCTTCTTATGTATGTGTTTTGACCTAGCTTGTCACTGATCATTTCCGTGTGTCCTTTTGCAGGTATAATGGGGAATTTTCCTTGGAGGCCGTTGGTGAAGCATACGGGTGTTGATAGTGGTGTCGTGCCACCTGCCCCTGTCCATCCTCCAACTGGAGAAAAGGGTCGACCCGCTATCGGGGTTGACCCTGCTGATGTTGCTGCTGCTTTCCCCAACACACCCCTCTCTGTTTTGGCTAAGAGGAAAAGGGACGATGATGCTGGGACATCTGGCCGTGGGAAGTCCAGGGCCCCTTGCAATTTGGTGCAGTAAGGGAGGCCGCTGGATTTCTTCCTCGTGCTCCTGTCTTTCCACCCCCTGTCCAGGCTCCAACCCCAGTGGTGATTGTTGCTGCTCCCACTTTTGCTGCTCTATCACCCACTGTCCAAGTTCCTGCGCTGATGGAGGTGACTATTAGTGTCGCTCTGGCTCCAGCCCCTGCCACTTTGACTCCGACTGTTGCTGCCTCGGTTCCAACCTCTGTTGTTTCGACCACTTCACCTCCTCCTTATGCTACTTTTGCTATGCCGCCGCCTCCTCCTATGCCAACATCTGTTATGCCTTCTGTTAGATACAGGGGGAGCTTGAAAGGATCAAGATGCTAAGGCTCTTAGGCATGAATATGTTTTCGCTTTTGCATGCCATTCTTGAAGACATATGTAATCTTTAGATGTCTAAGTAAGCCATCCTATGATCCATTGCATTGCATTGCATAAACATCATTCATAGTTTTTGCATTCATGTTTTCATAAAAAGCATCAGTCTTATAGAAAAAGATTTTCTAAAACAAATGGTTTACATGATTGCATAAAAGTCAAAGTGTTCAAAGTTTAAGGTTTTGGAAAGACATTTTTTCTCTGCTTTAATCGATTACCAACTTGTGGTAATCTATTACTTAAGCTTACAAGAACACTTTAATCGATTACAATTGAATAATAATCGATTACACTTCACAAAGTCACATAAAAGTCTTCCTGTGTTAATCAATTAGGATTTGTGGTAATCCATTACTTGACATGTTTTTGGAAAGAAGATTTCCCGTGATAATCAACTACATTACGAAATAATTGATTACTTTGTTCATATATTTTTTCCAGAAAGCTCAAGAACACTTTAATCAATTGAATGTGTTAATAATCGATTACATAAGTAAAATTAATCGATTACATTAGCATTTTAATCGATTACTGATAGTTACAAACTGATTTCTATAAATAACTATTGGGTGTTTTGGAAAATAAGAACGAAAAAATTACAAAGTTCATTCATAAGCTTTCGGTGCAAGAAAAAGTTTCTAGTGCTTAACTCTGTTAAAGTCCCAAAGTCCTCCAGGTTCAAAGATTTCAAAGAAGGGTTTCTTCTTGGGCAATCTTTCAAAAGAAGTTTTGTAAAGAAGGTTCTGAAACAACTTCTTCCATCTTTCAATCCAAGTCTGGTAAATCATTTGCATACTTCATTTGTTGGATCATAGGTGGTTTCTTTCTTTACACTCTGCTGTATATTCTTTTGAGTACCTTTTTTGTATTGATAACATAGAATTTCTTAGAGCTTTACTAGGATTGGTGTTCCTAGGGGTTAAAAGTAGAGGTGGGTGATCTCTATGTCTTGGATTATAGAGATTCTAAGGTGTTAGAAGTCTCGTTCTTAATTTAGGTCTGATTAAGAGTTATTGTGTAAAATGTTTGTAAGAATATTTTTGTTATTAGTGGAACTCTAACCATTGTGGTTGGAAGAACTGGATGTAACTTCTCAAGGTGAGAAGTGAACCAGTATAAACCACTGTGTTGACTACTTTCTTGTTGTCTTAATCTGTGATTCTTTGGTGCTATCTTTCTTATTCAACAAGTGAAAGTTTTGTGATTGTTTTTTGAGCTGAGTGATTTGATTGGTTGGATCATTCTTGGTTTTATTGTGATACGATCTTGATTACTTTGATTCTTTAAAGATTTTTAAAAGGTCAAATTTAAACCAATTCACCCCTTCATTGTTATTGTGTGTGTTCATACTGTTTTCACCTTCATCTTCATCTCGCCCTGTAACCTCCCTTGAGTTTGTGCATGTCCCAAGGGAGCTCGACTTGTTGTAGAGTGTAGGACATGTGCTCGAGTGAAGAACTCTGACCCCTTTTGACAAGAGCCTAATAAGGTTAACAAGGATTTCGTGCTCTACTGACTCTACCAAGATCCTTCTGCAAAGGAGTCTGGCGATTTTGGAAGAAAATGGGCAGCTTCACCAAGAGGCTGTAAGCAAGGCAGCTTCTTTTGAGAGAGAGCTAGCTAAGCTGAAGTCCGTTGTCCGTAATGTTTGGCGGGTGGAGCATGCCAAGCTGAACAGTGTCGTGGTGGCCCTTGCTGAGGTGGTCAGGTCCCACCACCAATTGTTTGCCAAGGCCAGTGGTGCTTTGACTAAGTTGTTGCGCACTCAGGTGCATGGTGATGAGTTATTCACCCAGTGCAAGGCCTTGCTGAATGAGAAGGAGGACTTGGCTGTCAAGGCTGCAGGGTCGCTGTTGAGAAGGAGGAGTTGGCCAAGAAGGTAGCGGACTTGGAGGAAGGCTGAAGGAGTCTGAGCTTGGGTTTGCGACTAAGATGGCGGTCAACAAGGAACTCAACAAGGAGCTGGCCGTCTAGAAGAGGGAGGCAGTGGAGCAACACAAGAAGAGGGCTTCAAGGCCGTCAGGCAGACTGGCCTCTTCGCAAAAGACCTTGACTTGGGTCTCTTTCACCCATTCAAGGATGTAAAGGAGGGAGTCTTGGTTGAAGAGGAAGAAATTGGCTCTACTGAGGAGGGCGCCAGTGATGAAGCCAATGTTTAGGTTGCCACCTATTGTATTTTTTTTGCTTTTTTTTTTTGGGGGTCGTGAAGACCATGTAATGCTGACTATTGATTCAATGAAAATATTCTTCTTTTGTTGTCTAGAATTTTCTATGTTCTTTGTCTTTTGTTTATGAATTTATTGTGTTGATGAAAATAAGCCGCTTGAATGGCGTCTTTCCATCATGGAAAGTGAGACTCTATAATTGATAGTGTCTCGTTTTGCTTGTTGTTCGAGGAAAATAGTTGGTCCCCGAACTCTGCTTGTCAAGGCTTCGAAGTAATTGAATTACCAAGAATGTAGATTGGGTTTAGAGTATGAAGGGTGATCCTTAGACTGATGTTGGACTCCTGCTTTCGCAAGTGGCTTAGCCTATAGCCTTGCTTGTGGAGGGTCCAAATGAATGTGCGTACCAAGAGTGCATCTTGGGTTTGAAGCGTCAAGGGTGCACCTTGGACACTTGTTCTTGCAAAACAAATAATCCTATGGTCCTGCCTGTCGAGGTGCCAAAGGAGTGATTGTACCAAGAATGCACCTTGGTTTGGAGTGTCAAGGGTGGATCCTGGACTTTGTATACCAAGGGCGGAACTTGGGTTTTTTCTACCAAGGGTGAACCTTGGATTTTGTGTTCATGACAACTTGTACTCCTGCAAAGATAAAGTTTAGGAATAATAGAATATGTCAAGGATAGACCTTGTGTACCTTAAGTTTCCCGAGAAAACTTAGCATTAAGGAGGTTCACCAAGAGTGGATCTTGGGTTTGTCGAACCTTGTGCCAGGGGAGTTGTCCATCTTGGGTCTTGTCGAAGTTCACCAAGGATTGATCTTGAGTTTTGTGAACCATTGGAAACCGACTAGTGACGCGTCCGTCCTAGATTTTTGAGTTAGCGGTCTACCAAGACTTGGGTTTATGAATATTGGCGGTCTTACTAGAGCTTGAGTTTATGAACCTGTTATTGACCAAAGGGCTCCCTTGGGTTTTGCTATAGTTCCACTTAGGGAAGCCTTAGGGTTTTGTGAACCTTTAGAGAGTACCAGGAACTGGTCCTGGGTTTTGTCAAGATTCACCGGAAGTGGATATTAAGAACCTGTAATTGACCAAGGGGCTGCTAGGGGTTTGTGAACCTTTGGAAAGTACCAGGACGTGTCCTGGATTTAACTATGTTCCTGCAAAGTTGACACAAGTATATGTAATTCAGAAAAAGAAATATGTTTTGTTAATGTAGCAATTAAAGTGCATATTCCCTTTGTTGTTCTTCAAATGGGCCTCGTTAAAACCTCTCAAGCCAAAATCCCTTTTTTATAGGACAAAAAACTTGAGTAGGAAAAAGAGTACGACATCTGGCCTTCAATCATCAGATGTAGTAGAACTTCAGGTGGGTAGCATTCCATGTTGTTGGAATGTCTTTAACACTTAGTTCTTATAGCTTGTAGGCGTCATTGTCCAAGTTGGTGACGACCCTAAATGGGTCTTCCCAGTTGGGTCCAAGTTTGCCTGCGCGGGGATCTTTTCTGGCTTCACCCCGAACACGCCAGACTTGGTTGCTTCGCTGGAAGGTTCATGGTTGAACCTTGGTGTTTTATCTTCTTGTCATTCGAAGTTTAGCAACTTCTTCCCTAATTCTGCCTATGTCTTGAGTTTCTTCTGTGGTTTCTAATTCAACTCTCATGCTTTCTTCATTGTGTTGTTCTTGAAACAACAACCTTCTTGTCGATGGTTCCCCAAGTTAGACGGGAATCATGGCGTTAGTACCATATGTGAGTCAAAAGGGGGTCTCATGAGTGGTTGACTGTGGTGAGCAGTGATAAGTGATAATATTGGAGGTGATGGTTTTGAGGTGTCTGCTCTTCTTAGTACTGGCTAGCTTGGAGAGCAGGTCAACCCTGATGTTATTCTCTCCCGGTATATGATACATTTCAAAACATTCAAAGCTATCGATGAGTGTCTTGGCTAAGTGATAATACTGGAGGAGTATAGCTTATTTAGTCTGAAACTTGTTGGCTACCTTTCCCTGGACGAGTTACGAGTCGGAGTAGCACCTCAGACATTTAGCCCCAACTTCTTTTGTGAGCTTAAGTCCTGCTATGAGTGCTTCATACTCGGCTTGGTTGTTTGAAGCTATGAAGTTAAGCTTGAGGGCTTGCTCTATTGAGATGTTGTCAGGTCCCTCAAGCATGATACCTGCTCCGCTTCCTTGCACATTGGACGCTCCGTCCACATAGAGGTTCCACCAGTCCGAGGTGGATTTGTCTTTCCTTGCAAACTCCACTAGGAATTCGCCATGAATTGTGTCTTCATGGGACCATGAGGTTTGTATTGAAGGTCGAACTCTGATAATTTGATCGACCATGACACCATCCTACCTACCAGTCGGGTTTCCATAGTAGCTGTTTGATGGGATAGTTAGTTTTAACTATCACCTGATGACTTTGGAAATAGGGCTGAAGGCGTCTAGTTGAAGTGACGAGTGCCAAGACTATCTTTTTTACCATTTGATAGAGCTTCTTGGCATCATATAGCATGCAGATGGTGAAATAGATAGAGTTGATATTTCCCTTCTTCTTGGACAAGTGCTGAGTTGACAACCTCATCCGCCACTGAGAGATATAAAAGCAATGGTGTCTCTAGTCTAGGTCGAATCAACACAAGCGGTACAACAATTGTCTTTTTCAATGCCTCAAAGGCCTGCTCACAAGTTTAGTCCTAGAGGAAAGGTTTAATCTTGTTAAGCAACCTGTAGAAAGGCTTTGCCTTTGTGACGAGTTTTGGTAGGAACCTTGACAGAGCTGCTAGTCTTCCGTTCAATTTCTGAACTTCAGTGACGTTGGTTGAACTATGCATGTGTAATATGACCGTACATTTGTTCGGGTTGGCTTTAATTCCACAATGTGTAATCATGAAACTGAGGATTTTTTCACTAGCACCTCGAATGTGCATTTTTTGGGGTTGAGACGCATGTCTCCGTACTTCCTCAAACACTTCTTCTAAGTCTGCTTCGTGCTAAGTGATACTGTAGGACTTGACGACTATGTCATCAACATAGACCTCGACAATGTGTTCGATCTATTTTTTGAAGACACGGTCCATTAGCCGCAGATATGTGGCCCCTGCAGTTTTGAGGCCAAAAGACATGATCCTGTAGCAATAATTGGCATCTTCGGTAATGAATGTCGTCTTCTCTTCGTCTGAGGCGTGCATCCTGATTTGGTTGTACCCAGAGCATGCGTCCAGGAAACTCAGGATTTGGAATCCTGATGCATCGTCGACCAACCTGTTAATGTTGGGCAATGGGTACGCGTCTTTTGGGCATGCTTTGTTGAGGTCAGTGAAGTTTGTGCAGATACACCATTTGTCGTTGGCCTTTTTTACCATTACGACATTGGCGAGCCAGGTAGAGTACTTGACTTCTCTGGTGAAGTTGGTCTTTAGTACCTTGTCAACCTCTTCTTTCACTACCTTACATATTTCTTCTCCAATCTTTCGCTTCTTCTGGGCTATTGGTTTAGCCATTGGACATATTACCAGCTTGTGGCATATGATACTGGGACCGATGCCCGGCATGTAAGACGGTTGCCAAGCGAACAAGTCTACATTTTTGCTTAGAATGTATGCCATGTGTTTGTGCTCGTGATTAGTGAGGTCTTTGTTGAGTTGTGTACATTGCCCGGGTTTGGGTTCGAGCTGCAATTTGACAAGTTCCTCGATTGGCTTTGATCCTTTGTTGACGTTGTCATCTCGCGGATCCACAAAGAAGATGTTGTCATGGTGAGTTGTATAGACAGATAGGGTATAAGGGATGGACCCTTTGTCTATGTTCATGACCTGGCTAGTACCCCCCGAAGTGGAACGATATATGCCGACTCCCTGCTAGAAGGATATGGTGCCACTTTCAAACTCTCTGCGTATCATTGTCGGACTTGCTTTTGATCTGCCTTTACGGTGACTATTTCCCCCATCATGGTAGGGAATTTCATCTTTAAGTGAGGCGTGGAGACGATAGCTCCAAGCTCGTTTAGCATTTTCCTGCCAATCAAAGCAAGGTAAGAGGTGTCGGTATCGACAATTAAATACTTAACGGTAAAACTCCTCGAGAGTGAACCCTGATCGAAAGTGGTCATAAGGTCCACGTAGCCCAGGTTTCTACCCTTCCCCCCGCGAAGCCCAGGAGGGGTCCAGGGTGAGGTTGAATCATATTGATGAGACCTCCATCTTTTGAAATGTCTTTAAGTATAGAATGTCGACGGAGCTACCCTGATGAATGAGGACTTTCGACACTTTAAAGTTGGCGATTATAAGGGAAACCACCATTGGGTCATCTTGGTTGACAAGATTGATTTCTTTGAAATTTGCATATGTGAATGTAATAAGAGGGAGACTCCGTGGTGGGGGAGCATCAACACAGTTTATATCGATGTCTGGTATAGCATGTAAGTGCCTCTTTCGAGATTGACTGGATGATCCTCCATGAGAGAACCTGCTTGCGATGGTGTTGATTACACCTTGGATGTGTTAGGAAGGTTCATTCTCCTGTTGACAAGGGGACTGGCAATCTTGTCTGGGTTGTTGTTGCCTCTGTCGCCCCTTATCTTCTGTTTTGTTAGCATCTCGGTTCCTGTATTGGTCTTCATGTCATCCCCCATGTTCGTTACCAGCTGAGGGATTGTCAGGTTTTTTTTACAAACCGTGACAAGTACCGCCTGGATGAGTTCTTCAATCTTGTCATTCAAGGCCCAACACTCTTCAGTATTATGGTCGTTGCTGCGATGAAATCTACAGTATTTGTTCTGGTTAGCTCCTGGCTTGAGAGACGATAGGGGTGTTGGTAGTTTCACCTGCACCTCCGTATTGAAGGCTTCCTCCATGATTATGGCCCGATTGACCGTCAGGGCAGTGTATTTTTTACACCTGGGTCTTTTCAGGAGAATTTGTTGTTTGTCAGCTTCTTCGTTTTGTTCGACCTCTAGGGGTCGACTTTGGCTGTCACTTCATGCTTTTCTTGCTTCTGTCCGAATTGTCTGACTTCATTCTGGAACTTAGACATCTCCTTCATCTGTATGTAACCTTTAGCCCGTTCGCGTATCTCATCCATGCTAGAGGGAGGTTTCTTGAACAGACTGTCCACGAACTTTGGAGTTCTTCTCCATGTCTTCTCTCCATCTCTGCTATGCATTTTTGGAGTTGTTGAATGGTATTTGCATTAGTCATGGTCATCTGAGGAGGGTTGGACGTCCTAACAAGAGTGTGGTGTTTGAGACTAGAGCGCGTACTGACCATTGACGTGGGTGGACGACGAGGGTGATTTGGAGAATGTGAGGCCGCATGGTAAGTTTTACCACTACCCCACGGTGGGCACCAAATATTCTTACCAAAATCTGGAAATACCATGTACTGAGCTGGAAGTAGTCCAGGTGGGCTTCAGACTTTGCACGTCGGATGGTGAATCAACCTTGTTAAGGAAGGGGACTTGCAAAACAAAGGAAATGACTCTGATGCTCAAGTAAGTACATTAATTATAAAAGAATAATTGAGTGTATGAGAGTCCGAGGTGGTCTCAGAGTGAATGTTTTCAAGGGTGTATCAGATGAATATGAGCATGATTAAAGGTTTAGAGAGAACCTGTATTTAAAGTATGAAGTATGGGCCTTTGGCCTTTGTTTGATAATTAGTCTGTTGATAATATAACAGATAATAATAGGCAGTTATATAATTCAAATATGAGATAATGTGCACCTTATAGATAGACTATTACTTGTAGATAAATAACAACTTGTCGATAATCCCTTGGAGATAATTCAAGATCTGTTAGGAGATAAGGTGGTTACACTTATTTGAATAAATAAGCGTAACATATAAGTTGTTGGCCAGGGGGACCTAACTGTTGAGGGTTGACGTCCGCGCTCTTGTAGCAAAGCTAACACGAAGGGGGGACAAATGCATTGTTCTTGTAGCAGGGTTGACAAAAAGAGCGAAAATGTACACTATTACTGTAGCAGGGTTGACACAGAGGGTGAACACATGTACAATGACCCTACAATAATGACCACGTGTAATTTTACCATTTTGTACAGTACATCTTGGTTCGATAGTTTTAAAAACAAACTTGGTGACTGACCCAATCATGGCACTAGGTCATTGGGTCTATGGTCGAACTGGTGGATCACTAATTGATCTGCATGATCCGATATGTAATAAAAAAATATAAATTTTTTATACTTACATTAAAATCTTTATCTTTATATATTGAAATTCAAAAGTCTTAAAAAATACGAATAAAATATAAAGAACATAAATTAAAAAATGACTATTGTCTCTAATATTTAACATCAAATGCATCCATGACAATCTATATCAATATCCACACTAAAATGAAACATAGTCATATCACATCAATATAGATCATAAAATATTAAAAATCAACTCAAAGTTTCAAACCACATTTTTAAAAAATGATCTGGGACCACAATTTCACCTACAACTCAACCACAATTATGACAACTTCTTAATCAATTTAACTCAACAAAAAATGTAATTGCGCCAAAAAAATGGTCAACAATGAATGAAAATATCAATTGAACTCAAAATCACACACAAAAAACTAAAATAAAACATAATGAAAAAGAAAAAAATAGTTTGACTCACTTGTGGCTCTGAACAACATTCCAAATGAATTGAGTGAGAATAACAAGGTGGCGGTAGACGACGCCATGATGAGAGGAAAGAATGAGAAGTTGGTAGGGTTGACAAAATGGGCCTAGCTTGATGGACCAGCCCGTTTAACCCACGAAAAAAAGTGGGCTGGGTTGACATTTTCAACCCATTGAACTAAAACGGGTCGGGCCAACCCGGCCTACAAAAATGCGGGGCTAGGGCCGATCCAGCCCACCAGGCCAACAACCCAACAATAAAAAAATGTAAATTTCAATAGATATTTACAAAGTGGCTGAGTGGCTGAGAGTGAGAGTGAGAGAGGAGGCTGAGAAAAGTGAAGTGACTCGTGAGAGAGGCATAGAGAGTCTGAGAGAGAGTGGGTACCATCATTGCTTCATTGTTCGTCCATTGTCGTCTGTCGTTGCCTCGTTCCTCTACCCTGTTGTCTGTCATTGCCTTGTTCCTTGGCGATGACCATGACTGATTCAAGCATCGTCGTCTGTCGTTCTCCGTCCCACACTCCTTGTCGTCCGTCTTTCTCTATCCCACTCCCGCAATCCCTATCGTCACCACTCACCAGATCAAGGTCTGCAACAGCTCCTCCTTGATGCTCAGGAAGGTACTATGTACCTATATATCGTGCATAAACATTGTTTAGTTTTCATCTTAGGTAACTTATTTGTTTTGACTGAAGGCTTGGGTTGCTTTGATTATTATTGGGTGGATTTTTCATGTTAAAAAATCTTGAACTGGAATTTGCGGTGATTGAGGAACCAAATCTAAACTGACACAGACTTTATGTTTAGTCAAATGATGAATGTGCAACTAGGCTGGAAAATCCCCCATTATGCTGTTAACGTGGGACCTAGTATCATGGTTTCTTTTCCATACTCTACGTGGCAGGGTTGTTATCATTCTTCAGGACGTTAAACATCTTTATTAGTTTTGATCTTTTTTCTGAAATGTTTTAGGACTTCTTTCCTAATCAAATTAAAATAAAGTATTGACTAATTATATGGTTATTAGATAGCTCTTAGCCTTAAAACAAGGGTTTAATATGAGTTTGCTTGGTGGTGATTATTGGTATTATATCATTATATGCTTAAGTGTTTAACCAAGTATAATTTTTTTCATACCCTCCCTCTCTTTGTGTGATAGATTTCTTGAAATAATGATTTATCCTAGGATTATAGTTGATGTGTGATTGAATGAGAGGGAAAATAAGGAAACAACATGTGGAGTCCATCTCCTTGGGTAGAAACCATGATAGATCAGTGATCAGAATTCCTGTTCTAAATTAAAAACAACCCTGTAGTTGTTATTTTAATTAACCTCACTAAAACACTTCTAAAAATATAGAGATCCATTATTTAAAGATCATTCCACATAATTCTAGAACTGGCTAGATCTTTCTCAACTTAATGAACTTTTGGTTCTTTATTAACTACCCTTGATTACAGACTCCTAGTGGTGAAAATAACTATTTTCATTACTTCATAATTAAGAATCAACTATTGCTAATCTCTAGAATTCTTAATTGACAATTAAATGAGATTTAACAGGATCACCATCATTGTTGTTCATAACTGATTGTTGACATTGTCATACCATTTGTCCATTTCTATCAACAACACAAACTTGGATTCGATTACTTTCAACAGCTTCTGCCACTTCCCTTTTTTAGGAAAGAATGTGAGGAAGTTTTGTAGTGATTTATGATAAAATTGTGAGAACTTTACTACAGATGCTATTGCTATCTTCCATTATTTTAAAAATGAGTCTTCTTATAATGACTCATTATTCATAACTAATTCATGTTTTTTCTTTGTTAATTTCCAGTTAGTACAAAATTGATTTTTGAACAATTTTTTCTTAGCATGCTACAAGTAGCTTGGTTGAATTGTTATGGTTGAATGATCATACTGCATTGATTGCTTGTCTTGTTATCGTTACTGTTAGTGACTTGGTGTGTTTCAAATTTCAATACCCTGGCTGGATTGCTGCTTAACTTGTGATTTTGTTTGCTTTGTCCAAATGCTCTTATGTGGTTTTAGGTTAGCAATTCCAGAGGCAGATAGCAATATCTTGAAGAAAATACTGAAATTGGAAGACCCTGCTCAGTATTCCTGTTCTAAACCGAAATTGGAAGTTCCTTCATTTTTGAGGTGGACTGGCCGACTGGCCTACCAACCCACCATAATGTGAAGCGGACTAGCTTTTTCAACCCACTTTGCAAAAGTGGACCAGCCTAGCCCGACCCGTGTTTTTGGTGGGCTAGGGCCAACTCGGTCCATTTTTGGTGGGCTAGCCCACTTTGCCAACCCTAGAGGTTGGCCAGCAGAGTGACGACATAGAGCGATTGAGTGAGACTACGAGAGAAAGAATGATAGGTCGATAGGGTTTCTAAAATTAAAATGGATTCAAATTGAAACTACGTTATTTCGACTATAACCAAAAAAAGAAGATAAGTGACTCGGTCCGGGTCGACAAGTCATCAGGTCACCGGTTCAACCGAAAACGCGACTTAGTCAATATGGGTCAAAAGTGCAACCGATCAAACTTATGACTCGATCAATCCAACCACCGATCGTGGTTCTACCGGTTAGACCGACCAGGTCAATCTAAGTTTTAAAACTCTGCTTGGTTCAATTTTACCCATTTATTATTCTTCCTTTTTTTCATGTTTCATCATCTGAGTTTTTTCAATTGCAATTTTAATTATATCCAACACATGTTCTGCCCTTTTTTTTTAATATTGGGTTTGCTATTATTGATATTGATTTGGGCTTGAATCTGAAAACAATTATGTGATTCTTGCAATTTTTGGATTTTTTTATTTTCAATTTATGATTTTTTTGGTCCAAAAAATTACATTTTAAAATCTAAATTATTAAAAAATGTCACATAGTTTCAAAATCATCCACACTTATTTTTGAGAAAAAAATAACATATTTTAACTTTACAAAAATGAGAAACAAATAATTTTTTTATATATATTAACATGAATAAAAAATATATTTTAATCTTTATTTCAAAAATCTATTATAAAAAAATATTTTGTTATGTGGATAAATATAATTTTTTGACGAAGATTAATCACAACAAAATCATTAAATATTTGATATCAATAACATGATTATAAATACCAAAGTTATATACTTACATATCTAGTTACATATATTTGTTAAAATTTAAACAAAATAATTAATAATATATTAAAAATTCAAAATAATATAAAAAAATATTCCTATAAATTATAGGCCCAAATATAATTTTTGTTTTCTTATTTTCTAAATTTATGATATTAGTCTCTCTATTTTAAAATATTTTGTCTCACTTTAAAAAAATATGTAATTTTAGTTTTTTATATTTTAATTAAGACATTTTGTCCCTGTGTTTTTTTAAAAATCTACCATTTTAGTTCACTTGATAAATTTTAGACTTGATTGTGTATTTTTTTATTTTTTTATAATTAAACTTGTTAGCAATTAAATAATTTTAAAATATTTTTATAATGTAGATAATAAACAAACACATGCTACTCAATATTTACAAAGTACATGTATCAATGTTTGAAATTTGTCACAAAAATAAAAATTGTGAATTTTAAAAAGTGAAAAATAATATGTCTCAATTTAAAAATGTGGGACTAAAATTGTAAATTTTTTAAAATGAAAAATAAAATGTCTTAATTAAAAAATACAAAAACTAAAATTATATGTTGAATATATAGAAAACAAAAATTATATTTTAACTTAAATTATAAAA
>PYAF01000352.1:2844880-2877293 GCA_007407185.1 Glycine tomentella
AATTTGAATTATGAATATTGCTGATTAACTTAATTCGAATATATTGTAATTTTGAATTAAACATATATACATATTAATATTATCAATTAATCATAATCATAATATATATTATATTATAGTTTTTCAATTTTTATGATATTAAGTTAGTTTATTAAATACTAAAATATAATTATCTCTAATTATTAAAATAATTATCTAATATCGCAAATTTTAGATTATAAAATCAATATTACATTGAAATCTAGTTTTTATATACATAATAACTGGATGTTTATCGGTAAAAATTAAAGTTTATATCAATTCGGACACCTTGTACATCTAACTAACTGAGCTAGATAAAAAAAAAAAATCTAAATCAACCATTAACGAGATTACAGAAAAAATAATAAAGTCTTTTTAAAAGATTGAGCCTAAACTCCGTAACGGAAATCATTCTAGTTTTGTGGTAGACCAAATGCTTTTCGATTCCGTCTTTCTTATGGTTTTTCTCTTATAGTTATAGGAGTATTTATTTATTGATTATTTTTTGTTTCTGTTATTATAGTTCATTCGTGGCAAAATTCCGCACGTGCCTTTGGTGGGAGACGGTGTCACCGACCTTTCTCTTTCTCTACGGCAAAAGCATCGTGAATCCTCGTCGGCGTGGTTGTCGATAATTTGGGGGTTTTCTTTCCAATTGCATATTGCGATATCGAACTCGTGCTTGGTCTGCACTCGATTGTTCACCGTTATAGGTTCGTCGTAACCCATCAATCTATTAGGGTTTCCGTGTTCCTTATATATATATATATATATGTGTATATATATATATATTGATTCGATTCGGTACTTAGGGTTTCTTGCAGTACTTATGTTTGATTGAATTTGTATAATATAAATTCAATCTTTCAGTTATCAATTTCTAGCAGAAGGGGATCAGCGTAGCATGATTTTGTAGACCCCCTTTTTCTGTTGACTGAATTTAGGAAAAATTATAAAAATTTCTTGCATTCAAGATCATTTGCCTTTTCTTGCTCTTGATGATATAGGCTTCTTCCTATTTTATTTCCTTCATGCCCTTCGTGCCACTAATGAAAAATTGTCGTCCGTTGATTTACATTCAAATGGATTTTGGCATTGAATTCACATAAGTTATCGGTGTGTTTGTACCCTGATTACAGGGGTCTGGTACGGATTCAGTGCTAGCTGATGGTGGAATCCTGCTACGTTTTTGAGTTATGTGAAAAATACAGAAGATGAAACTGCAGGCACATATTCCGGGGGAGATTTCAGGACAGGTACCTAATCAAGCAGGGTCTCAATTGTCTGGTCTGACCCAACTGAATGGGAATGCACTACCTCACCAGATGCCACCTTTAGGGGGTGTACCGCGTTCAACAATTAATATGGATCCTGAATTTCTTAGAGCTCGCACTTTTATTCAAGATAAAATGTAAGCATTTTTTCTTCTTCATTTGTTTAACTGCACTCTTTCAGGGGTAATTTGACTTCGTTGATTCTTATTAGGAATTTTATCTGTAGGTATAAGAAGTGGAGACTGATATTTTTGTTAAAACGAACTACAAACATGCTAGCTTAAACTCAACAATGAAAGCCAGTATATAGATAGTTTCATAAACGAAATTGGTAGTTGGAGTTATCTGAAAACAGAAGTGAAAGGAATTTTTTTTTTTGTTTGACACTTGATCATTATTATTAATTCTCTTTTATGTGCCATTGTATGCTTTGTGGCTCACTTGCATGGACTAGTTGAATATTTAAGCTAACCTATAAGAATTTAATGTAATAATTTTCATAATTTTATTGAGAATCTAAGAACCTGCTGCGACCTGCTGCGAGTGAAACTGTATTTGCAACTTGCTTGACAACATTGGGTCACCCCGTGTTTCTTTATCTTCCACTTTATAATTTATGGCTTGACTTTGTATGTATGGCTATATCATTCTATCGAAGTTGTTGTTATGGGATCCCTGCAGTGTAGATGCCATCAAGTGGATATAATGTGTGCCAATTTCCTCACCTGCACTTGTTTTTTGACTTGAAAATAGTAGATATAATGTGTGCACAAGAGAAACTACAACTACAATAGTTTTTTTCATTCTCATCATAGATATTTTGTGTTTTTACCTTCCAGCTTTGATATGTTGTTGCAACGACAACAGCAGCCAGTTACTGATGTACAGAGAAGGAAGCTGAAGGATCTTGCAAAACGCTTGGAGGAGGGCATGCTAAAAGCTGCTCTCTCTAAGGTTTCTTCCGGTTCTGTAGTTATTTTTCTTTTCGAGTTTCCATTATTTGGAAGGATCTAAATCTTCGTTAATTTTAAACACTGGAGATTTCTGATTCTTGAAATAAGAACATGGAACTTTGAAACTCATTTCTTAATTTAAATAATGCTGTTGATCCTTTGAACTTATCATATAGGAGGATTATATGAACTTGGATACACTGGAGAGTCGTTTATCTAATTTCCTCCGACGAGCATCTATGAATAATCACAACCAACAATATCCGCAGCTTGTTAACTCTTCTCAAACTGGTACAATGATACCAACCCCTGGTATGTCACATGTTCCAAATTCAACCATGATGGTTGCATCTTCTATGGATGCCTCAATGATTTCTGCCAGCGGGTGTAATAGCATAGCTTCAACATCTTTCAATAGTGTAAACATGTTACCACCTGGTGGTATGCTTGGCAGTACCTTAAATAGATTTGATGGTAATATAGGTGTAATCATTCTTCACCAATCCTTTTGCTTTTCTTTTCTTGTCCTTCATTGTAGAGTCTATGTGTTGCAGGTTTGTCTAATGGTTATCAGCTGTCTTCTACCAGTTTTTCTGTTGCCTCGGGGGGGAACATTTCATCAATGGGGGTGCAGAGAATTGCTAGCCAGATGATTCCCACTCCTGGATTCACAGTCAGCAGTAATCACTCACACATGAATATAGATTCTAATAATACTAATGGTGGTGCCTTTTCCAGTGTAGAGTCTGCTATGGTACCCCTGTCTCAGCTACAGCAGCAGAAGCAGCATGTTGGTGGCCAAAATAATCATGTATTGCAGAACCTCAGCGGCCAAATGGGCAGTGGAATGAGATCTGGTTTACTTCAGAAGTCATTTACAAACTCAAATGGTGCTATAAATAGTGGGTCAGGCATGATTGGAAACAATATGCAGCTTGCTAATGAACCTGGTACTTCTTCTGATAGCTACGCCTCAACTTATGCTAATTCTCCTAAACACTTGCAGCAGCACTTCGATCAAAATCAGAAACCAGTAGTGCAGGGTAATATTTCTTACTCCTTTCGTCTTTATTTCATCAAGGAATGAGCTTAAGACCTTTACCTCCTACCCAGCACCTATGTTAAGTTGCATAACATTTTTGGCTATATTGTTGTTTGTTGGGTTATATCTGTGTCTGTATGCATATTGCATGTTCTGTATTTTTGCTGTAGAAATTGACATGTCTCAGAAAGGATAACAATTCTATTATCAGGTGATGGATATGGAATGAATAATGTTGACAATTTTGCTTCTGGAAACTTTTATACATCTGCGACATCCTCTGGGTCTATGATGAACAATCAGAACACTAATTCAGTTAAATTACCATCATTGCCCAAAACTACCTCATTGATAAGTGGCTCGAATTTGCACGGCATGCAGCAGGCTGGTCATATAAAGCCCCAACCAATTAACCAGCTAGAAAAGTTGAATTTTCAGTCTTCATTGACTTCAAGAGATGGCTTTCTGCATTCTCAACAGCAGTATCAGCAAAGGCCTCAACAATTGCAACAGCCAGATCAGTATGCACAGCAACAATTTCAATCTATGCAAAGTCAACAGCCTCAGCATGTGATCAACAGTGACACATTCAGTCAGTCTCAGCTATCTTCCAATCTAGAAAACCGAGTGAAGCCTGAACCTGGAATTGAACACCATAAAGTGCCCAATTCTCATGTCTCTGAACAGTTTCACATATCTGAGATGCAGAGTCAGTTCCAGCAGAACTCATCTGAAGATTGCTCTAGGGGTGCTCAACATCTTCAATTCCCATCTGGTCACCATGATTTATCATCATCAACACCTCAAAATTCACAACAAATGTTGCACCATCATCAATTGGTTGCAGAGTCTCAAAATAATTTCAATAAATCTGTAATTCTAAACCAATGGCCTCAATCACAAGATTGTAACAACATACTTGACAGTATTTCACATGATCAACATCTCCACATGGATTTTCATCAAAGAATATCTGGGCAAGATGAAGCTCAATGCAATAATTTATCGTCAGATGGATCTATTGTTGATCGAGCTGTTCTTTCTAGAGGCTCAGCTGAGCAGCTGGACTCTGGAAATGCTATAAAAAAGGCGCACAGGAATCAACAGAGGTGGCTTTTATTTCTACTTCATGCGCGACGTTGTTCTGCCCCTGAAGGACGATGCAAAGAACGGTTTTGTTCTATTGCACAGAAGTTATGCAAGCACATAGAGGGATGCACCCTGCGCCATTGTCCATATCCTCGTTGCCATCATACCAGGGTGTTGCTTCATCATTTTATGAACTGCAAGGATCCATGTTGCCCTGTTTGTGTTTTTGTGAGAAAGTATCGACGTGCATTTCAACTCAAGCCTCAGATTCGGCCAGAACCTGAATCAAGCTTGCCAACTGCAGTGAATGGATCCTCTAAACCTTACAATATTGTAGGCACATCACCTAGATTGATCTCAAAGCCTCCATTAGTTGTTGAAACTTCAGAGGACTTGCACCCATCTATTAAACGTATAAAGATTGAGCATTGTGCCCAGCCTATTAATCCTGAAAATGACCATTCTGCTTCATCTTTTACTGCAAATTGTGAATCTCTTGTTTCCAGGGATGCTCAGTCTCAACCCCAAGCTTATCCCAATGTTGAGAAGTCTATCTCAATCAAATCTGAGCTTACAGAAGTTAAGGCTGAAGCTTCTGCACATGTGGTACATGAAAAACTCAGTGACATGAAAATGGATAACAGTAATGCAGATGATAAAACGCCTAGTGCTGAACCTATCAAATATGATGAACCTTCTCATTTAGCTAGGCCTGAAAATATAAAAACCGAGAAAGAAACTGGACAAGACAGGCAAGAAAATGTTGTGCAGACATCTGACAATGCTGCTGGAACCAAGTCTGGCAAGCCAAAAATAAAAGGAGTCTCATTAACTGAATTATTTACTCCAGAGCAAGTCAGGGAACATATCACTGGCCTCAGGCGATGGGTAGGCCAGGTAAGTCTTTGTATTCTTGTGCCATCTTTTCATTGAAAAAGTATAGTTTAGTTCATTAGTTAAATAATACTGCATTATCTGTACTAGTTTACTGTAAACCTGTTCCATTGTACTTTAAAATCTATTATAATATGTTTCTTCTTGATAATAGTTTGCATATCTATTGTTTCTATCAATACATTGACTTTCTGTTTGTTAGTTGAAATATGATTTGGACTTTATGTAAGTATTTGTTAACACATGTAATTCTTCAGTGGCCTTAGGTTTGATTGCATGTCCTTTACTCAAAGGACAGCAATAACTGGAAAAGTCACTAGTTAAAAGAATATTTTTAGTTGTAATGTTGTCTAACACTAAATCAAATGAGACAGAATGAGAATGTTTTTGGCATCACAACAATGGACAACTTTTATATTTTAATTAGTAATTTATAATTTATGAAAGCAAAATTATTAGAATGAGTACAAAAAACATTGTAGTAGAACTCCTTTCTCTCTACAACTCTTCATGGGATTCCTTGAAAGGAAGCATGTGCTGAAACATGGAGAGACTGATAAAAATTTCATACCAAGGTCTAGGGATAATTATTTTTCTTTATAGATGTAGGCATTTTGTTCTAGCCGAAGAGACCAAAAAACATTATAGAAAAAGCATATTTCTCTAACATGTCCTCCTTTCTCTGACCAAAGCCTGTGAATGTAGTTAATAGAAAGTACTTCAATCTTCATTTGCATTCCCTTGATTCACCACATGAAGTCCACTCCAAATGTATCAGCTGGACAAAATTTGAACTATGCTTGTTATGCTATTGGATAACTTTTATTCCTGATTAACCACTATCACATACTTTTAGATACCCTTTGCTGTCTGCCTCTTGAGTCTTTTTTATGGTCTACTGATGTTTGATTTTTATGCATATGAGACAACTATCGTATATTCCATTAATTGAATCTTTTAATGCAGATGAGACATCTGTCATCTATTCCATTACTTGAATCTTTTATCCATCTCATCTGGTCATTTTTGTGGAAATGTGATTTCTTATAACTTGTGCCTAGAAGCTTGATTTACATGATACATTCAACTTCATAAAATGCTATTTTCATAATATTGTGCATACAACAAACCACAAAGATTAATTCAATCATTATTATTTTTTTTTTGTATCTAAATGTTCAGCCAAAGATGTTAGTCCAATTTTATGGTCGTTACTGTAGACTTTAAACTTTCTTTTCCAATCATCTTGCTATTTAACATCCTAGTTTGTGTTATTTTCCTATGCCTGAGTGTTATAAATTTTAAGGTTTGGGTAAGCATTATATTGTACTAGTTTTTAATTGTTCATATGGTATATTTCCCTAATTATTTCTGGTATCAACATGTTACCATAACATCATTTTCTTGTAACAGAGCAAGTCAAAAGCAGAGAAGAATCAAGCAATGGAGCATTCAATGAGTGAGAACTCCTGTCAATTGTGTGCTGTAGAGAAGCTTACCTTTGAACCACCGCCTATTTATTGCACAACTTGTGGGGTTCGCATTAAACGCAA
Source organism: Glycine tomentella (assembly GCA_007407185.1). Taxonomy (NCBI): domain Eukaryota; kingdom Viridiplantae; phylum Streptophyta; class Magnoliopsida; order Fabales; family Fabaceae; genus Glycine; species Glycine tomentella. The sequence goes on from PYAF01000352.1 coordinate 2,851,707, forward strand.
TAATATGTATTATACCACGGGCACTGGTGACACACGACATTATTTTTGTATTCCTTGCTATAATGATGCTCGTACAGAGAACATCATTGTTGATGGGACTCCCATTGCTAAGTCAAGATTGGAAAAGAAGAAGAATGATGAGGAAACTGAGGAATGGGTATGTTAAGTGTGCCATGTGTCATTTTGTTTTTCAGTTAACAAGTTTTTTTGTTTATTAACCATCTATTCTATGTATGCAGTGGGTTCAGTGTGATAAATGTGAAGCATGGCAACATCAAATTTGTGCCTTATTTAATGGTAGAAGAAATGATGGTGGGCAAGCTGAATATACTTGCCCTAACTGCTATATTGAAGAGGTAGAAAGAGGAGAGCGCAAGCCCTTACCGCAAAGTGCTGTTCTTGGAGCCAAGGATTTGCCGAGAACTATTCTTAGTGATCACATAGAACAGCGATTATTTAAACGGCTAAAGCAAGAAAGACTAGAAAGGGCAAGGCTTCAAGGAAAAAGTTATGATGAGGTGATTCTTGTATTGGTTGGCAGAAATACGTTTGGTTCACTTTTTCATTTCATCATTTATTTTCTTTAGTATATTTTAGTTCTTTCATCATTATTTTAGGATATGTACGTGGAGGTCATGATTAGTGTGAGAACACAAGGTCGGCCTAAAACTGATTTTCTCATAACTTTAGGATTATACCAAGGGTTGACCCTAATCCAGTATTATTTCACCTTGTTCTTGGATCTATCTATTTATTGTTCTATCCAAGAGCCGGTGCCAGATGCATACTTTATTCAAAATGATATAGTCCTAGTTTGAGATATGAGAGAGGAAATCAATGGGAAGATAGGGATGTGGAGATAAGCTTTGGAAGCACAAGGCTTTCATTTTAGTACAAGTAAGAATGTAAGACGGGATATATGGAATATAAGTGTATCAAGAGAAGTATCAATTCTAGCTTAAAGGTGAAAATTGGAGACCATACCTTACCACAAGTTATACAGTTTAAATGGCTTGGATCATCATGCAATATAATGGAGAAATTGAGGGTAATGTCCATCACCCACTTGGATAAATCCTCGAACCTTCTTTCCTTGTACGTTTTGACTTGTCTGCACCTCTACTCTCTTCTTCTGCTCACCTTTGCACCCATCTTTTGGTTCAACTGGGTTCTTCTCCATTCATCTTCTTTGGCTCTCTGCATTTTTTGTCTGTTTGTTGCTTCTGGTTCTGTTGTTTTCAAACTGGGTTTTGTTTCTATTGGGAAAAACCAAGTCCCACATTGGCTTAGAGATAAGACCAATATAGAGTATATAAGTGGGGAGCAACCCTCGTCCTATGAGCTAGCTTTTGGGGTTGAGTTAGGCGAAAATCCCACATTCTAAGATGGTGTCAGAGCCTATCCTAGATCCATTAAATGGGCCACCTACCACGTCATCCACGCACCAAGCCCAAAAGCGTTGGGCGTGAGGGGATGTATTGTGAAAAATCCAAGTCTGACATTGGTTAGAAATAAGGCCAATATAGAGTATATATGTGGGGGACAACCCACCTTATGAGTTAGCTTTTGGGGTTGAATTAGGCCCAAACATTCTAAGAGTTTTTATTTCCTCTGTTTGACTTGTCTGAATACTGTGCTGTGCTGGTTCGACTTGTTTTGGTGCTCTGCTGTGGAGTGACTTGTTATGCTGTGCTGTGCTGTGGACGATCCACTTTGGTTTGACTTGTTTGAATAAACCATCAATTTCATCCATAAATTATTACTCTCTCCCCTAAATAGTCCCTAAAGTAAACAAATTATATAAGGAATCCCTCAAGTATTATAAATCATACTAAATAGTCTTCCAAGTATTGAAAAAAACCTTCAAATTAATCCTTGGGTGTTAGTAAAATATATCAATGTATGGACTAAATTGATGAATATTCAATACTTTAGGACCGCTTATATAATTTCATTACTTTAAGGACTATTTAGGAAAGAGGGTAATACTTGAAGGACCAAGTTACTGGTTTACTCAACTTATTTTCTTTTGGTATTTTAAGTTTTATGTGTTGTCCAAAAATTTAAAAGTTTTATTTATATTTAGAATTGTTGGCTTGTAATTTCGGAGTTTGTAACTTATAAGTTGTATCATGCATTGACTTTTTATGTACTATTTAGGATTATTTAAATGTTAGTGATAATTTGAAGGTTATATATCTTATTTGTTTTATATGTATTTATTTATAGGTTTATAACTTTATAGTCAGATCTAATGAACCGTTTTACAATTACACAATTTACATGTTTCCTTACCCTTTACAATCTATGTAAGATCTCGGTTTTGACTACCTTGGCTATAGACTTGCAATGTTATATGAAACTGAGTTTTGGATAGTAAAGAGTCAACAGCAGAGGAATGTGACAGAGATGAGAATGTTGAGTTGGATGAGTGGGCATAGATAAGGATTGGGAATGAATACATTAGAGAGTGTGTTGGGGTAGCACCTTATAGAAAAAAATGATGATATCTTGTCTTCGGTGGTTTGAGTATTATCGACTATGGAAAAGACCTATAGAAGCCCCACTAAGGAGAGTATATCAGATGAAGGATTCCCTATTATTAGAAGTAAAGGGAGACCAAGGGAAAAAATGGCGAAACCATTAAGGATTTAGAGGTCTGTGGTTTGTTAACCTTATTGCTCGATCCATGTAGCTGACTTCATTTAGTGGATAAGGCTTGGTTGTTGTGTTTATATTTTTTTTCATACACCTTTTTTTTTTTGTTTTATTGTTTTAATGTTTCTTGGATATTGATTATTACACCCGTTGCTAGCATATCCTGGTTTTCTATGGATTACTAATTTCATATTCACTTGGATGTATTGCCAGATTCCTGGAGCTGATGCTCTTGTTATAAGAGTTGTGTCATCTGTTGACAAAAAGTTGGAAGTGAAACCGCGGTTTCTGGAGATTTTTCAGGAAGAGAATTACCCAACAGAATTTCCATATAAATCAAAGGTGATGGAAAGTTGATTTACAATCTGATTGTAATTGAATCATTCATGAATATTATTTGATGCCTTTAGCTTTCTATTCCAGGTAGTTTTGTTGTTTCAAAAGATAGAAGGTGTGGAAGTTTGCCTATTTGGCATGTATGTTCAAGAATTTGGATCTGAATGTCAATTTCCTAATCAGCGCCGAGTGTATCTTTCATATTTGGATTCTGTGAAGTATTTTAGACCCGAGGTTAAAGCAGTGACTGGAGAGGCTCTTCGGACTTTTGTTTATCATGAAATTTTGGTAAATTTGGATACCAAGATGTTGCTTTGGCACCCTTCCTTAGAGATATTCTAGTTTTGGGTTATTATCTTCCTATAGATTATATTTGATGCAAATTATTTCTTTTTAGATTGGATACCTTGAATATTGCAAGAAACGTGGTTTTACAAGCTGCTATATCTGGGCTTGTCCTCCATTAAAGGGCGAAGATTATATTTTATATTGCCATCCAGAAATTCAGAAAACACCAAAATCCGATAAGCTACGTGAATGGTGAGCCTAATGGCTTCAGTATAGACAAAATGAAAAAAAAAAATTGTCTATTTATTTTCCTTGTACAGTGTGATTAGGTTTATTCATCTCTAACTTCAGCATTTGTAAACATGTTTCTTCAGGTATCTGGCCATGTTAAGAAAAGCTGCCAAGGAGAATATTGTGGTTGATCTCACCAACTTATACGATCATTTCTTTGTATCTACTGGTGAATGTAGGGCTAAGGTTACTGCCGCAAGACTCCCATATTTTGATGGTGACTACTGGCCTGGGGCTGCAGAGGATTTAATTTATCAGCTTCGCCAAGAGGAAGATGGAAGAAAACAAAATAAAAAGGGAACAACTAAAAAGACTATAACAAAAAGGGCTTTAAAAGCATCTGGTCAATCAGATCTTTCAGGAAATGCCTCAAAGGACCTGCTCCTTATGCACAAAGTAATTCACTAATAAACATGTATAATACAAATAGTTTTGTTCTCTTGGTAAATGAGATCCCTTGCAAGTCATTTTTAAGTTCTTTGGATATGCCATATTATATAACTAAAGTTTCAAACATTAATATTGTTTCCTTACTTTACTGCTTTCAATATTTATCTGTTAGGTTCCTTATGTTTGATAATTTCTTATAAAATTCTTGATCTTTCTCCAGCTTGGTGAAACCATTTCCCCAATGAAGGAAGATTTTATTATGGTTCATTTGCAGCATGCATGTACTAGCTGTTGTATTTTAATGGTGTCTGGCAACCGTTGGGTTTGCAACCAGTGCAAGAATTTTCATATTTGTGATAGGTAAGGATTCTTCAATCTTATCTCCATGATTTTGTCATGTGATGTGTTAAATGCTATACCTAATATCAAAATTTTTGTGTCTTCTTTAACTAAATACAGTAGTCCTAAACTGAAGTCTATGAAGCACAAACATGTATGCTGATCATGTCCCCTATAATTTTAGTAAATTGATGTGACTCCATGCCCATGTTGTGTCACATCCATGCACCATATCATATTCGTGCTTGCTAGACTATTGTGTTGGTAATCTGAATATTCTTCAAGTAGTTGTTAGTGTAAATCATCGCTCATTAGGGGTGTGTTTGGTTTGAGAAAATGTTTTATATTCTTTTTTTCAGTTTTCACAAATAATTACAAAATGCCACCGTTGCTTTGTTTCTCGCCTTCAAAGATTTATAAAAGAAACAATGAAGATAATATTTTGTTTTCATTTTTTCCCTACACAAATCTTATGAAAAGAATAAGCAAAGTGGAAACAAGGTGACATTTTGGTAATTACTTTTATGGCTTTCCATTATGTGTGTTTTTGCTATCTTTCTAGCACACATTTTGTGATATTTTCAGTAATTTTGTCTTAGAAATTGGTCTCAAGGCCTAACCCAATCCCACAAAACTGGCTTGTAAGGTGAGAACTGTCCTATAGTAGTCAACAATCCGGGAATAGCAGAGAGCCAACCCCAAAAGTGGGATAGCAGATAGTGGGGTGACAGCTATTCTAATATTTTTTGTCCCTTGAATATGAGGTCTTTTTTTAGTCCCCCAAATTAAATTTTTTATTTTTTAGTCCCTAAAATTCGAGAAATGCTTTTTTTAGTTCTTGATTGATATTTGGCGGTTTGGATGCACATTTTGTGGTGGCTTTTGACCACATGAAGGACTAAAAAAAGAATTTTGCGAATTTGATAAAAAAATGCAAAATTTAATTTGGAGGACTAAAAAAGACAAACCCCTAAATCTGAGGGACTAAAAACATATTTAAACAAATTTGAGGCCCAACAGATGAGAAAAAAGAAAAAACACACCCTGTAACCCTAAGGACCCGGCCCATTAGGTTGTTAGCCAATGTCGCCCTTGTGAAAGTAAAACGTCCCTATGGCAAAATGCAAATGGAAGAGATAAAGACGTTTTACTGAAATCTTATAATGATGTTTTTTTTTTCTTGCCATTCATCTGCTATTATTTTCTGCTACACTATCCACCATAATGACTTGACTGATTTTTGGTTAGCCACCACCCCCTTCAAACTATAAAAGAAGTTTTACTGCAGTTTTGGAACATCCCTTTTTATTTTCATTCTCCTTTTCTTTGACCCTTGCCGACTGAATCACTTCCAAAGACATCATATCTTATGATCTTATTTATATTTATTGTTAACATCCCTTTTTATTATCATTCTCCTTTTCTTTATCCCGTGCCGACTGAATCACTTCCAAACTCACCAATCAATTTTGCTAGTCACACATTTTGTCTTGCCTTTTCTTAGGTGTTACGAAGCAGAACTAAAGCGTGAGGAGAGAGAAAGACATCCTATTAACCACAGGGAGAAACATACTCTTTATCCGGTAAGTAGCTGTAGCTCTAATTTTTACATGTAATATTAGTGCTTCGGTACTAGTTCATTTCTTCTGTTCTTTACTGCTTTGCAAGATTTTATTAGTACTCGACTGTCAATCATCTTAGTGTGCTTTGAGGAACTAAGTTGTTAGACAAATTATGGAGTTCTAGTTTGAACTAGTATATTGCATGTTTGGTTTTAGTTATTTTACACCCAGAAAATGACTTTATAGTGAAAACTCTTGAGCATTTTTTGTTTTTCACTTTTCTGAAAGCAAAATAAGCTATTCAAATACACACAATCATGCGGTAGCTCCAAGTATAAGTGAATTTGGAATTTTTTTTAACTTGCATCATAATGCAGGTTGAAATTACTGATGTTCCTTCTGATACAAAGGACAAAGATGATATTCTTGAGAGTGAATTCTTTGACACTAGACAGGCATTTCTGAGTCTCTGCCAGGGAAATCATTACCAGTATGATACACTAAGGCGGGCCAAGCATTCCTCAATGATGGTTCTCTATCATCTTCATAATCCAACGGCTCCAGCATTCGTGACAACTTGCAATATATGCTATCTTGACATAGAAACTGGTCAAGGGTGGCGCTGTGAGGTTTGCCCTGAGTATGATGTATGCAATGCTTGTTATCAAAAGGATGGAGGTATTGATCATCCTCATAAGTTGACAAATCATCCATCCATGGTGGATCGTGATGCTCAGAACAAAGAAGCAAGGCAGCTTCGAGTATTACAGGTGTTGTACAAGATTGTAGTTTTAGTTCCTATTTACTGTCTTATGATAATGGATCTTCTCATGTGAAATTTTAACATGGCAAAGTCTTGTTTAAATCTTGTGTCCATCTCTTTCTTGATAGCACATTAAATAGGGAGAGATAGACACAAGATTTGAGCGCGATCTGCCTTGTACATGAGAGAATCCATTCCTTTGTCTTACATAGCATTGAATCTGCTTTTATCTCAGTTGTTTATTTTGTATGTCAAATAAAGCAGTCATATATTCACATGTAATGAAATTTGAGCAAGGATAGGAGTTGCTTCGTTTGTTAAGTATAACAAGTGGAACATGTAAAAACCATGCAAGTTAAATTTGAGTTTAAGCATACAAGAAAAGCGTTATCCCCCACTAGGTGAGGTTGACTGCATAGATCAGAGTAGAAAAATTAAGACTTTTGTTGTATTTCATGTTTGATAATTTTCAAAGATATTGGCAAAAAAAAAATAAAAATCAAATGACATGATAATTCTAATATATCACATATTAAAAGAATTAAGTCTCGTATTCTTCCATGGTAATTAACTGATTTTTTTGTGTGGTCACAATTTTTATTAATTAATTAATCATTTATAGTCTGTAAAGATAAAATTTGTGAAGATGTATGTGCATCTTTGTTAAATTGTAGTCTGTGGATTACTTCTAATACTTTTTAGAAGCATTTTGTCACTTTTTTCATTATACCATGATTTAATTTTTTTTTTCCGGCTATTGGTTGCTTCTGCTCATATTATCTATAGTTATAAATATATCTGGTTTAGCTGCAACACATCAACCTTTCCAGCTTTTGTTTCCATCCCTTGTAATGTTTTGCGTGTGTAATATTTTGTAGAAGCATGGATATTGATTTTGATTTTTTTGTCTTTTACCCATGTATTTTGGACGGACTCTGTTCTAGTGTTTACAAATGTTTTTTTGGCCATTCTTACACCACCTTGCTTGGTGGTGATATTGTACCTTTCTGCATACATATAGGATCTCTGATATAAATGAATTCTACAATTACAGCTACGAAAAATGCTTGATCTCCTTGTTCATGCATCCCAATGTCGTTCTGCACATTGCCAATATCCCAATTGCCGCAAGGTGAAGGGGCTTTTCCGTCATGGCATGCACTGCAAAACACGGGCTTCTGGAGGTTGTGTTCTTTGCAAGAAAATGTGGTATTTGCTTCAACTTCATGCTCGTGCTTGCAAAGAATCTGAATGCCACGTACCACGTTGCAGGTTTGTAGATCAGGCATTGCCATTATTCTCGAGTGAACTCTTTTTTATAGATTTTGTATGTATTAACAGTGTTTATTTGGGTTAAATCAGAGATTTAAAGGAACATCTAAGGAGGCTGCAGCAACAGTCTGATTCACGGCGTAGAGCTGCTGTCATGGAAATGATGAGGCAGAGAGCCGCAGAAGTTGCTAACAATGCTGGATGAGCAAATTATACTTGTAAATATGTGGCACTTTGAAGAAATGCTCTAGACAGAGGTATACCTTAGTTTCACCTATGCTGCGACAGCAGTGATTGTTTTTGTGAATGGAATACGTAGGGTACAGGTAGCCTTGCGTCCATCTCGACATGTTTGTCCCAGAAAAAGATCCGAGTTCAGCCATTTAGTGCTGCTTTCCTCTTCTGCAAAGGACTAACCAGGTCCGGCGGGATATTTGGTGGTGCGTCTGTTTTTATAATTCTTTGATTTTGTTAATTTACTTGTTTTATGTCAGATGCCATCCTTTGGTGGCGGGTGTACTATAGCCCTAAATAGGTCTCAAATTTCTTACAAATCTTTGTGGGAGGGAGGGATGTCATCAAGTCGTTTTTAGTTGACCGTTTCAAAGATTCAATGCATTTTGTAGAATCTTTTATATAAAGATGAAAGTAAATAATTAGAATATTCGCATAGTTCTGCTTTATGGGATAGTATCTACTGTCTTTCGCGTACTGTTTTTATATTCGATTTATTGCTATGGAAGAATGGAGCATTAATGGTTCAGTTTGAATCGATCTAAAGTATATTTTAGAGTATAAATTATTGCATCAAACTGAGTGGAAGGAGTAAAATTTTAGTATATAGTGTAATTTTTTTTTTACTGCAGTATACTGTGTATTAAAATTATATAAATACTGTTTACGTTGGTAGTATTTTCCTTATTCTTTTTGCAGAATATAGCTTTCTTTTATTTGATATTAAGGGATTGATTTTTCGAACTTACACCGAGTTTTCTTTTTGGTTACACACACTAATGTTAAAATTGAATATAGGATTACATATCTCAGATTTTTTTTGCCACTCAAATCATTTAAGTGGAATATTACCTTAAACTCGGGAGAGTATTGCATGTGCAACACTTTTATCTAATTCCAACTTGGGTGATTATTGTAGTGTTAGATTCATATGCTAAAAACATTACATCTCTTATTCGATACATTTAAATTTAAGTGACACATGTCAAGAATTTAAAAGGTAAAGGTCTAATTTTGATTTATAAATTTAATCTAAATTTCATTTTTATTTTTTATTTTTAATTTGACCTCTTATTGTTTATTCACGTCTCCGTTTTCTCTAGTATTATCTCTATTCTAATTAATCTTTTTGTTAATTAAAAAGACATTTTGTCTTAAGATAAATTATGACTCATAATTGTTTTAATTAACTGAAAATAAATACAAAGGGTAAAAACAACATATGATAATTTGTGTCTTGAATTTTAGACGATAATGAACATAAGTTATAATTTGATAAAACATTCAAGCGAAACATTTAAGAATGTTATTTAATACTTTATGTCTAATAAATATTCTCCTAGGATTTGATATAGTCTTATGAAGAACAAATAAAGTCTAAGATCTGAAAGTCTTGATCATTATTAAAAGGCACACTGTAATATGTAGATCTACTCTAACGAATGAGAATTGACTTTCTGCTTAAGTGTTGAACATGATAACTTATAAGAGTGGTACTCATGAAGAATGAATTTACATTTGCCAACGACCATTATCATCAAATGAAGATCAAGTAAAGAATCCAATTGTTGTCTAACAAAGGATACTCGAAGATGAAAGCTATAAATATCATAAACTTTGGAAAAAAAGAAAGAAAAAAAGACACGAATATTGTGTGCATACATTCTTTTCATTCTTTATGTAAAAAAAAAAATTATGTATATATTCTTGTAAAGTTCAAAAGCTCTCAAAACATTTTGAACATATTGAAAGAAAAGACTAAATAACTTATTGTATATCCGTTTGTAAAACATGCATAGTTTTAGTGAGTAATCCCAAACAACAATTTTTTTTATTTGTTTAGAGCCAACATTGGCTTAGTAGGACAAAGAAATTGAATTGTAGTCAAACTTAGGGTAGAACTTGATTTTGTAAGAACCAAAAGTGATAATGAACAATACTTATAACTTGTAAGAAATTAGTGGAACTTGGTAGTTTGTTACGAACTGAACGTCGTCTCAGTGGCAGAGACGAACCAGTATAAAAATTCCCACGTATGATCTTTTTTGCTTTCTTATTAGCTTTATTTGACTAAGAGTGTGAATTTGGGTTTAGATTTTAATAGATATCTTGTGTTTCTAATAACATTTTTACATCGTCATATAGGCTTTTTGAAAAATATGTTATATGTCATTCACAAAGTTTTGTCAAACGAAAAAACTTTAGTTTACTTACAAAAAGTTTTAAAACTTCTAAAATCACAATTCAACCACCCTTCTTGAAATATTTGCTTTTATGTCTTTTAAATTATATTTTTTGTGTGAATAGTTTCTTCTTTGTTTTGTTTATATGCTTAATAGAAAATTTTCAAATAATATCTTAGGCTAACGTTTCTTCTGTTAAGTTTCCATTCAAAATCTCCAAAAGATTTTATCATTGTTCGAAAACCTTTCTGTAACTGATTATTAACTACTACTATCTAGTAATTTGTTCTTTATTATTTGCTCTAGACACCCAATAAGCTTACGATACAATGTAACACCCCGTATGCATCCGATGTATTAACAATTACTTAATCAGATAAGCGCAGTAATTAACTTTAATTAAAACCCGCGGAAGCAATTATAAAACCTTAATTATTGATTCATTATGTATGGTACACAACAGTTAAATAAACAAAAACCAACGTACTATAGCCAGCCTCAACGATCCCAAAACAACAAAAGTAACGACAGATGCATAAAATAATATCTCTACAGATATATTAGGAGAAAACCACAGGCATATACATATATACATCATCAAGACACTCACTGTGTCTATACAAAAGAATAAGCATCAAGTGCCCTGATCTCAAAGATCACATCCGCACATGAGGGCATACAAAACATATAGAGTCCGTATACATAACAGAACTACAACATGTGTACACACATCTTCCTTCACAGGGGTACAAAATACATCAAAACCAAAAGAAAGGAGCCACGAAGCTCTCAGCACACTGCCAAGCAACGACACAGACTCTGTCTCTACTGGGGCCTCCCGCCCTGAGACCTATCATTTTGCCATATGAATCACCTGCAAAACATAATCCCCACACGGGGTGAGATACACATCTCAGTAAGCTCATGGCTCTTGGAGGCTTCTCCTCCCCCCTGGCTCACTTCTATGATACACAACATCAAAGACATCACAATCACTAGGTCTCCCGACCCTCACAACAATACATAGTCATCATCTAGCTCTAATGTATATCTGCGGTACTACGCCCGCCACAAGATGCATCATCATCAGCATCTGGGACTCTCAGTCCCCAGTGTGAGATCAGAACTCACACTCGTGTCATCCCATCGGGAGCTACCCCTTTACATATGGATGCACGTATATGGTACCTCCGAGAATAGGTTTCAACCGCGACGGGACCACCTATCTCTTGGTCTTAAGGGATCATCATCACCCTTTACGTGAGCAAACCAAACTAGGAGGTGCGCTCTACTCCTAGGGAGGTTCATATCTATCTAATTGGCCAGAAGATCTATTCAACAGGTAACCATACATACAACGCATAGAAGCATGCACACATATCATCATGAGGAAAGTAACAACCAATTCAATGCACATGCATCATGAATGTAACCATCACTCCCTCGGAGTATGGTGGAACACAGACAGTGGGAAACATTCTCCAAGAGCGAAGAACTTACCTGGCAAAGCCGTGCTCTTCAGTTAAACCCCAGAACGGTGGTCTACGCCACTGACACCCTTGGTGTCACGCCCTATACAAGGCACACAAGCACAATGAATCATCAACAAAACCATACAAGACACATAACAACGGTTCTCAACCGTTAAGATGAAAGGAAACATCATTCCTTTCCATATAAACCCCTTAATCCTCTATCTTAAGGTTATCCGAACTAACCAATTCAATAGACAACTCACAGACCCTCAACGGTCTAACTCGGCGTAAGCAAGGCACTAGAGTCTTCCCAAGACGCGGTATAAATCAAAACAAAGAGCTCAAAGCTCTATAAAGGCCAACACTCAAGGATTAACAACGTGGCTTAAACGGTTACTTCAACATAGTATCACCATTCATATAGCCTCTCAAGGACATAAAGAGCAAGTAGCAAGGCTCATGCATGTTCTACAATCATCAATTAATCAACATACTACCTACACATGCATTTCTCAGAGCCAAAAATCAAAGTCTATGAAACCAACATTTCAAAGCTAATCCTTCATCACAACAACCTCTTAAGCATACTTTTCTAAAGGACCCAAGCCTAATTCCAGCTGTAGCTCAAAAGAGTCACTATTCATCCCAAGAACAAATTCACAAATCAAACGGTAAAACTCGAGTTTCTTTCCTTTAACACGACAAGGAAGGCTAATGGACCACTTCCCTAAGCTTGGGTGTCCGAGAATCGCTTCCTTTCCCCGCCGAACTCGAGTTTTGTGAAGTCCTCTAGAGAATGTGATCTCTTCGGTTGAAGGTTTTTAGGGAAAAGTGATGAAGGATTTTGGCCAGAAATCGCAAAATGACCTTTTTATAGTGGCCCTATCAGAGGTCTCGCGCTGATCGCGCCACCTCTGGCGCTAACCGCGCTAAGCTCCAGTACCTCTAGCGCTACTGGCCCCAACTCCCACGCGAGTAGCGCCAGATGCTAAAACCAAGCCATAGGTTCGAACTCCCCACACTGATCGTGTGGCCCTTAACGCTACTAGCACCACCAGTTCGAACCCAGGGGTCATATTACCATCCTAGCGCTAACCGCGTGGCTTTCCACGCTATCCGCACCATCTTCTCGTGGGTTTGGCGCTAACCGCGCCACAACCACAGAGGATGACCCTCTGGACACTATTAGCGCTGCTCGCGCCACTATGACGCTACTAGCGCCATCCTCCCGAATGCCTGGCGCTATCCACGCCAGACCCTTGGATCATTATATACAACAAGCTAATTGAAGTTATCTTTCATAAATACTATACAGACCAATTAAAGAAGAACTTAAGAACGTAAGAATGTGCTAAGAGGCTCAAAGAAGTTTTAACTAGATTTGCTTTTTTTTTTTTTTTTACAAAAAAAAGTGATACATAACTAGATTGGTTCAAAATACATGGGTTTAAAATAATTTTTCCCAAGCCAAATATGACCTTAATCATGTTCTTTAGTTTAAGCTAAGATGAAGCTATAAAGAGAATTGTAGAGGTTGAAATCACTCAAATTTAGGAGTTTAGTCATAAACTATATGCAAATTGATTGTAAGCTTAAATAAGCTTTTCTGAGTTGAAAATAATTTTTATGACTTACATTATTGTTACTATCATCATTATTGACATCACCACTACTACTCATAGTCAATTATGAGATTTTATAGGTGCAGGACGAAATATTAAATAAGATCCTCTTATATTTAAATATTTAAAAATACACATGCAATTTAATAAAAATATTTTATTTCATTAAACAAATAATATAGTTTTAACAAATATGAAAAAGATATGTCAGTTTTTATTTAATTTACCTTTATGTTATTGTCTATTATTCAATTTATATCTTAAAATAAAAAATTACATACATAGATATTTATATATAAAGTAGGCATTATAAAGAGGCAGAGCGCAAGGATGGTTTGACTCTCCCAATCCTTCTCCCCTACCCCCCTACCCACCCAAAAGGTAGAAAATATTTGGTTTTAAAAAAATAATATCATATTTTTGAAACACATATACTCCTATGGAATTTTATCGAGCTTTAATAAATTCACATGAAACTCATTAGATCATTTTTAAAATTTAATTTATTTGTATAATTTTAAAATATTAATCAATGATAATTGTGAGCCTAGTGTAGTCGTACCTTCGAATGTGTCCGTATGAGGTTCAAGGTCGACCACCATTGACACCGTCAATGCTTTCATAACCAGTAACACCCGCATTATTATTGTTGTTGTTAGCATCACCAAAAATACATCCTTAAAATAATTTTAATAGCATTCAAACTTGTAAATTGTGTTTATCTTGAAATTAAAAATTTGAGAAAAAGCTAAAACTAAATTCTGAAAACTGATTTTTAAAATATTTGAAACTAAAATGAAAAATTGATTGTTTTTAAAGTTTTTAAAACTTGCAACTAAAAAACACCCCGAATGAGCCCTAATTAATTTTTATCTTGTTTTATTTTTAACTCTTCTTACTTTTACCTAGTGAGATGCTAATATCAGTAACAATTTATTATGCTAAATTGCTAATTAGATTTGAATTTTCTTTTTTGATAAGTGATTATTTCCTAAATTTATGTTGTCCCAAACAATTTAATGTTCTTTATACTTTTTACGATTGGCTATTAAATAGATTTTGAAAACTTTAAAGAATTGCAAATTAAAGAAAAATTAGAAAAAAATTGAATTGAGCGTAGAATTTTTAAATATCTTTAATAAATTTTAGGGTCTTACTAATGAATGTTCTTATAATATCAGTTCAAAAATGATAAACACATTTTAACAAATGTTTTAAATATTGAAAAATATTAAATATTTTATATTTCTAACATAATAAATATTTTTAACCTGGGGTATTCTCAAATCTGGGGTTAAACCTGGGTGGGGTATTGTCAAATCTCGGGTTAAACCTGGGTGGGGTATTCTTCTCTGTGTGTCAACCCGAGATGTGGCATTTTGGAGTACTATCCATCTGGTTTGGGCAGTATGCAGTTATGGCAAACAAAGGGGCTTTGACAGATTGTTCGGTTTTGGATTTTTTTTGGCTAGTAATTTTAGTTTCTTTATTTTCATAAAATATTGATTTTGGTTTTTCTGGTTTTCAAATTTTGTAATTTTGATTCTTTTATTAATTTTAAGTGTTGAATGTTGTAATTGACTGCCTATTAGGTGAAACGACACATTTATAATGAATTTATTAAAATGTAAATATAAATATTATTTAATTAAATTAAGTAAAAAATAATTAAAAACAGATGTCGGCGTCATTGTCTTCCAAACGCCAAAAAGGAAAAAGGGTTGGAGAAGAAAGAATAGGCATATTTCCATTAATTTTTGTTTTTATTTTAATTAATTTAATTAAACAATAATCTTATTTATGTTTTAATAAATTCTAATCTAATAAATAATAAATTATAACAATCAATCCTAGAAATTAACAAAAGGACCTAAATCACAAAGTTTGAAAACCAAAGAGATCAAATATTACAATTTCAGGAAGAGCAAAATCAAAATTTTGTGCAAATAAAATAACTGAAATTACGATTTAATCATTTTTTTTATTGTATATTAATATAAAGTACAAAACAGTTGTAATACTCTGTTTTCGTAGTATATGATATATAACATAAATATATTTGCCTTTAAAAACAATTTCAACAATTTCTTATTTTTATAATAAAAATATTTCGTTAGCTTAAATTTTAATTTATTATATTATATATATATATATATATATATATTTTTTTTTTTTTAATAAACCTATAACAGTTGGAGAAGTTCTCCGATCCAGACAGAACAAAGGAGAAAGTTTTATAAGGGGAAGCACTGAGTTCTCTATATTCCTGGCTGTAATGTAATCCAAAATATGTGGTGAAAATTATTCGTTCTCGTTTACGGGTCTACGTGTCTGCTTCTTAACGTATGAAGCAGACGGAAGTCCAATTGCTAATGCAGAAGCGCGGGCCACACACATTTTCTGGTTCATATGAACAATAAAACAAAGCCAAAACTAGTTGTGGAACTGGAAGCACATTCACATGCAAATGATGAACGCCGCAACAGCAGCTAATAGCAGTGTTTATTCACAGACACAGTGCAGACTACTTTCCTCGGATGTTCGAAGTTCGATTCCTTTCTTGAATGAACGCAAGTCTCGGTTGGTGGTAAGGGCTGGTGGTCGTACTCCTCAAAATATGGCCAAGGACGATGATGAGAAGCAGCAGCGTGTCATACAACAACAACAACAACAACCACCACCTCCGCCCGTGCCTCTTAGCCTGGACGACGTGAACCCTGTAGGACTGGGTCGAAGGTCGCGGCAGTTATTCGATGAGGTTTGGAGAAAGTTCTCGGGATTGGGTCAGATTTCTAGGACAATCCGGTCGGATGATCAGGAGGCTCTGGATGCCCTTCTGGTCCGAGAAGGTCCGATGTGCGAGTTCGCAATCCCTGGCGCTCAGAATACTACTGTACTCGTAGTTGGTGCCACCAGCCGCATCGGTCGCATCGTTGTGAGAAAGCTCATGCTCAGGGGCTACGCTGTCAAGGCTCTGGTAAGGAGGGCAGACCAGGAGGTGGTTGACCTCCTTCCAAGGTCAGTAGAGATAGTCATTGGGGATGTTGGTGATCCCCCCACTGTCAAGGCTGCTGTTGAAGGTTGCAACAAAATTATATATTGTGCCACTGCTCGCTCTGCTATAACTGGGGATCTCTTCCGGGTTGATCATCGAGGCGTTTATAATCTTACTAAATCATTTCAGGTCTCTCTCTCTCTCTCTCTCTCTCTCTATCTCCACACTTTCACCAGGAATCTTTACTTACTTAGACTTCTTCATTTTCAGGATCACAATAATAAATTGGCACAATCGCGGGCTGGGAAAAGCAGCAAAAGTAAGCTCTCCATTGTCAAATTCAAATCTGCATCTTCACTCAATGGATGGGAAGTTCGTCAGGGATCTTACTTCCAAGATGTAGTTGCCACAAAATATGATGGTGGGATGGATGCTAAATTTGAGTTCACTGAGAATGGAGATGCTGTTTTCTCAGGTATATCTTATCTGCTAGTGGATATTAATGAACAATACCAACAAATTTCGTAATATTTGTTACTTATATATAATGGTGACCTTTGCATATTCACTTTTACCCCTATATTTCCATATTCATTTCAGGGTATGTCTTCAATAGAGGAGGCTATGTGGAACTATCCAAAAAGCTTTCTCTGCCACTAGGTTATACTCTTGATAGGTATAAAAAATATTAGATGGATGACTTTTGAAGATAGGATAGTCATCCGGAATTTTTCTGTATAATTGTATTTGCTAAAAATAGGAAATTCTATCATGCATTCAAGCATAATGACTTCATCCATAATGATAGGTACGAGGGTCTGGTTCTTTCTGTTGGTGGCAATGGAAGATCTTATGTATTAATTCTAGAAGCTGGTCCTTCGGCAGATCCAAGTCAGAGTAGATTGTATTTTGCAAGAATTAGTACAAAAGTGGGATTTTGCAGGGTAAGAATCATTTTCCTTTTAACGAATTATGGTTTCTCTATTCTTACTATCCTACTTCAAAATTTCATCTTTCTTAGCACTGACGAGAAGCTTTCATATCTCCTGTCTGTATTACAATGACAGGTTAGAGTACCATTTTCATCATTCCGCCCAGTGAAACCAGATGATCCAGTGTTAGATCCTTTTCTTGTACATACTTTGACAATACGCTTTGAGCCTAGAAGACAGGTTCACTTCCTTATTGCTTTGAATTCTCTTTCTTAAACTTAGCTTGTATTTTAGGACCTGATATTTGTCTTAGTAATATAAATTCCATTTTTGCAAAATAATTCCCCAACAATTCTCTCTCCTTTCTTTTCCAAATATCTGCAAAATAGGTCTGAAGAAGAAAAAAACTCACAAGATTACAGAAATTCAATGCTCACGAGAGAAATCTAGAGAAATAACTGATCAACATTTCTTTGCAATAAAAGGTCCTTGCAGTTTCCAAATTCCTATAACAGGAGTTTTATTGAGTATTGGTTTCCAAAATGAAAGCCTATACTGTACAAGGAATGATAACATTCCAAAGGATTTAGGGCTGAATTGTGAGAGGAGGGGCTCATTATTTAATAATGGAAAACAGATTTTCAAGATGTTAAAAATCATTTGTATGAAAGATCAATAAATAATTATAATAAATGAAAAACTATTGAAAGTTTTCCCATTTGAGGCTTTTTAAATCGTCCATGCTATATGAACCAAGACTTTTGGAGTTAAATGATTTCAGGACAGTAGTAAACATACTAAAGTGCAATACATTGGGAAAACAAAAATGTAAATTAAAATAAGAGGGAGTCTATGACTCTTATGTCTTTTTGTTCTAAGAGATTGTGATCATACTGAAATGATTAGATCCTTCTCGACTTCTAATATAACTGGATCATATTTTAGGAGAAGAATAATTGTTTAAAAATCTCTCCATCTCTGAATCTGTATCTGTTAGGGGTGTTTGCCCAACCCAGGAAAAGGAGTGGAAGGTGTATACTAGAAGAAAGAAATAATAGGCTGGACAATATTGGGGCTATTAATTAATAGTAATATAATAAAGGGAAGTTATGGAAATTAGGGTGATTATATACATTTAGGAATGCTGCACCTGTGGACAACAATTAGGTTTTATTCTTACTGATTAACTGAGTCACTCAGTTGTAAGGAGACAATCTCCTTGGACAGCCACACGATAATACTTATTCTCTTGAGTTTTTCCCGCTAATTCCCCTTTCGTGATACCATACAATTATTGTTCTTTCTTCTGTGCTCTACCAATTTGGTTTGACCTGCTGAAGCGCCTACATCCTAAGCTGACTGCTAGGAATTACTGTCCCTACTTGGTGCTGATAAAGGTTGGGGTAGTGGCTTTCCAACTTCAATTGCCAAAACATGCTTGAATTCACCCTGTCTTCCATCATTGCAATTGAAGCGAGGGGTGGTTCATCATATAGTGGAGGCAGAATTACATCAGGAGTTACAGCAAAATCCTATTATTTACTTGCCAGCTAAGGTTTTCGCTGAGAGTGTCGTCATGCGGAAGGAGGAGAAGATACCTCAAGTCCTAATTAAATGGCAAGGGAAAACTGAGAAAGAGTGACATGGGAAGATGTACAAGTCATTCAGGACTAGGACTAGTTCCCTGAGGACAAGGTTATAGTTGGGGAGGGAGGTATTATTAGAGACATTTGCTGAGCTGAGAGACCCAACCTAGGAAAAGGAGTGGAAGGTGTATACTAGGAGAAAGAAATAATAGACTAGGTATTATTAGGAATATAATAAAGGGCAGTTAGGGAAATTAGGGTGATTATATATTTAGGAATGCTTCACCTGTGGACAGCAAACATGCTTTATTGTTGTGGATTAACTGAGTCACTCAAGTAAGGAGACAGTTTCCTTGGTCAGCCGCCCAATAATACTAAAGGAGAAGACAAAATATGATGAATTATTTCTCATTATTGTTATTCTCTGTACATACAGATTTTATAGCCAAGTCTAAGGTACAGAAAGGAAATAAATCTCCCCAATAAAGACAGAAATAAAGATACAAATAAAGACCGATTCCTACCTAATCTGTGTGTTCCATAAATCACTCACTATCCTAAAATAGTACAGAATCAAATACATAATTTTACTGATATTTGCATACATGTGCGAAAGTTAGTTTTAATGCAATGATTGTCTTGTTTTTTTTTATCATTAAAACTTAGAGTTGTTTGTTTTAAACTTAACGCTTATTAATGCTCCCCTATTGTCATTCAAGCAACCTAAAGTTAAGTAAAATTTGGCAAAGTGTGTCATGGTTAATCTAACCAAATTTCCATTAGTGGTGTCTCAATAAAGAAATGAGAGATGCCCTTTAGTAAACATAGGTTTTAATTGATTTCTACCTTTCTACTGTCTCTTTGTGAATTGGAATCTTGTTAAGATCTTCTAACATTAAGTCAATACAATGAGCTGCACAAGGTGTCATATGCAATCTCTTCCTTTTCTCCATCATCATTTCTCTAGAAGGTTATAATTTGTTGCATTATCTATGACAACTTGGACAATGTTTTCTTCACTAACCAAGTCAACAACTTCATTCAACATTTTAAATATCTTATCAGATGTCTTAGATATGTGTGATGTGTTGACAAATTTCAAAAAAGAAAAAAAACTTAGGGCTGTTTACCAAGAAGTATGGCCCTACTCCTCTTTTTGGTCTATCTATTTGTCATTATGGTGCATTCCGTTTTCTTTGAACAAGCTTTATGCTCCTCCAATGCCTGCTTGGTTAAATCTACTTTTTGTTTCAAATATTTGACTGTAATCCATGTAGGATGATGGCTTAAATCCTAACCCATGTTGAGCAACCAATGCCAACTTCTTGTCAAATTCTTCACTCTTTGTCACATTGAAGGGAATGACACTGTTGTAAAATAACAAAGAAATTTCTTGACTAGCTTCCTCCCTCAAATTATTGAAAATGTTACTGGTGGTGTATTGAGTCCTCACTCCTTCCCTTAAAAATATTTTCATGACTCCCAACCACTTATTGCTTTGTATCCTTTCTCACCACTATCTTCTACATTTTCTTTGGGCCTTGGTCCACCCTCATACTCCCTTAATTTTTTCATTAATCTTTCTTGCAGGGTCAAGTTTACCACATTCGTTTCCTCACCTCATCACTGACAGCTTTGCAAGCTAAAACATCCTTCTGTATTCATGCCAAACGATGTTTCAATGTACAACCCCTCTGATAATGACTCTTTCATAGTACTTGCACTTGATTTTTCTAGGATTACCATCAATTGAAACACCATGATTCCCTGCGACATCAATTCTACTTCCCGGAGCATTCTTGATCACTTCGGAACTGCAATACCTAGATACAGAACCAGCTATACTATATCTACCAGTGGCTTCACTAGCACTAGACATTTTTCTCTGCTAATGAAACAGAAACATAAACCAGAAAACAAATGTTTGTAGAACAAAACCTCCATCCATGGACCATGATTACAGAACTGCAACCAATAACCAACAAGCCTTCACGTACAAGTCCACAACACATTTTTCATAAATGTAGCGAGACCAACACTCAAACGCTAGTTCAGAATAGGGAAGAGAACAAATATCAGCTCCAATTGGCTACGACCAGCTCATAGCAGGGAAGAGAAGTGGATAACAGAGATCAAAGTTTGAAATGGAAGAGATGAGGTCAAGAAAGGGAATAGATACCACCTTTGGAGTGTTTCCAGTTTAAAGTAGAGGGAATAGAACACATAATGCCTTATCTTAAATCCAGGTTGCAAAATCCGACCTGCTGGGTCCTGGATCTCAAACTCTATGTGAAGCACTAATTCCATGTTTTTGTAAGTTTCCCCAATGATCCCACATTGATCCTACAAGGTTGCAATCTTACATGAACTTGAGCATAGAGATGCAGAAAAGATACGACTTGTATGGTTCTCCATGCAAGAAATAATTAAGCTAATTCCTGTGTAGTATTAATTCTAGCTATTTCCTAAGAGAGAAGTTCCAAGACAGTTTAATTCAATTTGTTATGTCCAACACAACTATTTCCTAAGGCATTTAACTGAACTCAATTTTCCACTCTTCCTAAGGTAGACCCATTTTATTGGAGGCTCGGTAACAGCTTCCTGCTTACCAACCTTCCAAAATTGAGGTCATTACCTTATTATCTTGTACATATTTTTAATGACTATTATCTCCCTTTCCTGTTAAATATCATATGAACTTCTAAACACATGCAAGAATTTACAAAGGTCCCCGATTTCCTTATTTTTTAAAAATATTTTTCCCTACATGAACTTGTGTTTTATTTTTAAATAGTGTATAATTGCAGAATGCTGATCCTCTATTCATTTTTGTTTCAGAGGCCTGTTGAAGGAAATGAAACACTGAAACAGGATTTAAGAAGCTTTAAGCTTATATTGGAATATATTAAAGCCTTGCCTGTAAGTTCTTCAATGCATTTTCTTTTAATTGTGGCATAAGCTACAATGTTTATATACGCTTGTCTAATGTTCACTGTATATGTATTGTAAATCAATTGTTCAATTGATAATTACAATGGTAGTTGTGAGATGAATGAAGATAAAATAGTTATTCCCTTTTTCTTTTCTACTTGAGATAATAAAGTACAAGGATTCCATCAATAGTACGGAGTATGGACTGTAAAGGATGACATTTGTTTATTTTATTAGAATCTTTATTTTTCTATTTTTTTAAGATGTGGTTATTCTTATAAATGTAGATATGTTTTACAAAATATGACTATTTAATTAGAATTCTTTGAAGTATTTTTGTTGAGCTACCCACAAATGTCCATTCATGCAAACTTTACATTCCAGAAGTCCAATTTTGGGCATAACGGGGTGTGTTAAGATCCCACTTTCGCTAGGTATATGGCAAAAGTAATTCTCCTACTTTAACTAGCTTTTGGAATTGCATTAAGCCCAAAAGGGATGAATTTGAGGACAAGATAAGTGGTGCTATGCATTGCTGTCCTTCAAGTCCAAAGGGCTCTTATGCAAGCAAACATGTTGGAATATAATATACAAGCCATTTATATGTCTTAGCCTAATAGCTTAAGCTTTTGGATGAAGACTCATAACTTGTTCTTGTATCATATTTCTAACATTGAATTGCATAATGCTCTTTGAAATTTACTCTTTTCCCCTTTATTAATATTTCACCCACCTCTCTCTCTCTCTCCGAGGGTGGAAGTAGGCTTGACTGCCTGTCGGAGGCCTATGGCCTTGGCTTGTCTCAGCTCATTTAGGAAAAAGGTCAGGTTCAAGCATTTTTAAAAACCTTTTTAGTTAAATAGGTCAGGCCATAGACCCTAAAAAAAGCCTATTAAGCCTGATAGGCTGGCTTATTTAGCAACAATATTTATTTAAAAAAAAAATTATTATTATTAATAATATGATATGTAATATTATAGTTATTTCAATGAAATTACAAAATTATTTTAGTGGTTTGACGATTCGAATCATTTTAATGTTTGGAATATGTTTATTCCTATAAGCATAAAGGAGTAGCAGGAATAGAGGCTGTTTTCTTTTGGTGGGACTTAAAGACTTTGGTAGCCTATCATGTGTAATATCTGTAGGCAAGTTTTGTTAAAGGAAATAAAGGTAAATAGGAACGCAATACATCCAATTTTGGGTAACTTAGGAACAACATGTAAGTCGTTGTTTCACACACTAATATTTCAATGCATAATAATTTTATTATCATACAATAATTTTTTACACTTTGTAATATGAAATTGACATTTAAATATGCTAACAGGTCAAGCCAAACTTATATAAAGGTCAGGTTCGGGCCTAAAAATAGGCTCGTAACGGGTAATAGGCCCAGACTTAGGCCATAGAAATATAAAGTAGGCCAGACCAGGCTTAGGTAGGGCCTGGCCTGACCAAACCCATTTCCAACCCCCCTTGAGTCACACATTATATTTCTTTATCAATGTTGATTACATAGGATCAATCTAATAATGAGTAATTAAGACTAAATCCGTAATTGTTATCTAATAATAAATAAGAGAATAAAATATAATCTGATAATCACCATTGTTTGTCTTCATTTGCTTGGAAGGTGACATACTCAAGTTTTTTGTGCTGCTAGTTTTCAATTTAAAATACTTGATCTGGGAATCTTGTAATGCTTGGGATTTGTTTGTCCTAGTGCTAACAACTTGAGCCAGCTTTTGTTGAAACTGACTGTTCCCCTTCCCCTAACAATATCACATGATCACTTATGCCTCTTTTTCATGTAGGATTTGAGGTATATTGATATTCTAGATCAAGTAATGAAGTGATACATTATCATCTATATTATTCAAATTACTTGTTCCAAGAAAGCTATTGTCTCATGTATTGTTACTGGACTGTGTGAATAGTACTTCTACAGCATATATTCTTTCATTGCTTTTTTGCAGATCTTATTCTGGTTTATGCCAACAATGTGAAAAAAGAAAACATAAAAGACTGCTTAACAAGGCATCTAGATGATCTATGTTCTTCAGTGATATTAATGATACTTTGTCCCCTAATGTAAATTCTGCATGTGAATATACTGCAGACTGGGCAAGAAACTGATTTTGTATTAGTTTCATGTTCTGGACTAGGAATTGAGCCTTCCAGGCGGGAGCAGGTTCTTAAAGCCAAGAGGGTTGGTTTCATTTATTTGTTTGATTTTTTAACTCGTTGAAAGTTGCTACTTTTGTTCCCTATTATTTTCGGGGTCATGTCTGATCATGTCAATGTTGAATTCTCCAGGCTGGTGAAGATTCCTTAAGAAGATCTGGCCTTGGATACACAATAGTCCGTCCTGGTCCATTGCAGGTAAAGTTTCTATTGCTGCTCGTAGGTAGAACATGTGATTGATTTAGTTGCAGAAATTAGCATTTCTGTGAAACCTGGATACAAGGGAGCCACAAAAAAAAAAAGTGAAATGAGAATATGTGATTGCTTGAAACCTGCAGTGAACCAAAAAATGTCTTAGGGAGACAAATTGGGGTGTCAACATCATTGATGACAAAACCCTCTATGTCTTACATTGTATCCATAACTGTTATAATATTCACATTCTCATGCTATTCTCAACGTAATTATCATGATATCCATACACTGATATCTTTTTCAGATATTATTGGGTCAACAACACATGCATGTACACATGTCTATTCATCATCGGATTTCACAAGTACATCAACAATTCCATCATATATATATATATATATATATATATATATATATATATATATATATCCCATTAATGGGTGCTTCAACAAGCATCCTACATATATTGTATAATCTAGCCCACTACATCATTATGCATTCAATGTAAACATAGAATTGATTCTATGAGCAGTAATAGACAGATAATACTAGTAGCAGTTTCCTAGGAAGTACAGACCAATTCCAAACCAATTATTGGCATGAAGCATGTTAAACAGATTTTTTTTTTTTTTTTTGATCAGCAAAATTAAATATATATATATATATGTATATAAAAGCAGTACCAGGGGTACTGCTAAGGTACAAAATAGGGGGATCTGCTCATAACTTTGATGGATTTGGAATCAAAGCCAGCGAAGTTATGAGAGATCGCTAAAAAAGAAAAAGAAACCTAAAAACATGTAGGTAAACCCCTCCCCAAATATACAAAACACAGCCTCAAGTTGCTAGACCAAAAGTGAAAAGGGATATCAAATCCATCCTCTAGGTTCCTCAGCCAAGACCAGCAATAGAAGATGGCATCTTCCAACAGTTTGTGACTGTTGAAAGGTTGATTGTGAAAGAGGATTTGGTTTCTATGTTTCCAAATACACCATGTTAGAGCCACCCACCACGTTAGCCACCTGGTTAGAAGTTTCCCCCTTAAGAAGCAAAAAGAGGATTGTCTGAAATGCTCCTTTGGGTTACAAGAATAAGCCCCTTTGATGCCTACCCAGTCCCATGATTCCTACCACAAAGGTAAAATAGAAAGGCAGCAAAAGAATAAATGAGATGCATGTTCCTCAGCAATTTTGCAAAGAGGACAGAGGGGGTCTGGTATAGCTATGTTTCTCCTCCTAAGGTTGTTCCTTGTAGGTAGTCTATCCTTGAAGAGCCTCCACATAAAGCACGCTACTTTGGATGGAATTTTTAGTTTCCATAAGCTGTTGAACACTTCATCCTGAGAATG
>PYAF01000352.1:2890757-2915829 GCA_007407185.1 Glycine tomentella
GAATATGTATCCCATCAAGTGCTCCAATTGAATTCTAAAAACATTTCAAAATAAAAAATAAGTTGTAATCACTTAAATTACCTTATAATTACTAACAAATGACAAACTTACCTTAAACCATCTCCATTTGTTTTCCACCGGGCCCTCTAGATTATAGTCATGGAACTTCAAATATTCTTTGCTTACTTTCATTATAGCTTGCAGAACATTCTTGAATTGCCTACTTATGGTTTCCATGGATCTACAATAACTAAAGTGCACAACTCTATACTTTAGGTTGTGAGCAAGGATATGCAAAAACATTGCCACAGCTTCAGTTATAGGAACATTTCTTGTTTTTACCAATTGCCCTTTCTCTTGTAAAATTCTACAAAGCTTAAAAAATGCTTTTTTACTGACCCTTAATTGTTCTATGCAATCAGTTTCTGTTCCCCTGTATAAACGGTTGAGGAAACTACGTCTTTCTAATTCCAAATTTTGGGCAGGTTCCTTAACAAAGTACTTGTCATGATACCAAGTCATTGCACCCAAAAGCATGGTGACAACACTAACAATAATGAAAAATGCTTGTTCAAGTTCTTCTTCCTCCTCTTCATCTCTAATACGTTTTCTTGAAGCAATTGAAGCATCAACTATACTACTTTCCATTTCTTGACTATCCGAACTATATAACTAAAAGAAAAATAATTTAATTAGAAACCTATATTAAACTGATCCACACAAATACACATTTCTATACATTGCATATAAAACGTAAAGACAGAAATTAAAACAATATATAAAGTAGTTCTTAAACCAATAAAGTAGATTTTGGTGAAAGCCTCAAGCAAGAAAAAGTTAGCTTGGTTTATAAGTTGGAAGAGAAAGAGAGGAGCCTAGATTATCTGCAGCGACATGTTGAGCTATTGGAACGTGAGCTAAGAGAAAGGGGAGAATCAGGGTGTCCTCGGAGTTTGATAATTATTTCTGAGCATATAGTGTCCAATATGTATTTAGCATACATACTAGCAACCGTTCTTGATACATGTGCATAAATATGGCAAATCAAGCTAGTTGATAAGTGTGCTCTTAAGCAAGAAACACATTGTGCTTTGTTTAACTCTCTAAGCATGCATATCTGAAAGTTTAGCATATGTCAATGAATACTACCAAACAAGCTCAATGTTATAAGATGATGCAGAACAGTCCCCTAAGCTTATTCCTAATCCTAGACAGTCCCGTTATCAAAAAAGTTTAACTTTTTTTTGGATTGCATATATGATTCCTTTGCCTATACAACTGTTTTAGATCACAAACCTTCTCAAATTATACACAAACAGAAATTATTCATTAACCAGAATACATTGTTCATTTATGTAAACTCATCGTGTATATATAGTAAAACATTAAGTAATTATCATCTTTTCCATTCCCTTGTGCAGTTAATAGGTAATACCCCAATGGTATACCTGAACAACATAGTGGAGGGGTGTGTGGCCCGCTTTGCTGCTAAGTTAGAGTCCATGCAACCCTACTTCAGTATCAAAGATAGGCATGACATTATTTTACAAAAACTAGAGCTAGAGTTGTCTGAAGATTCAATTTCAGAAATTTTAATTATGATCTTCTTTTTTACACTCAGGACAGTAATACATTACATTTTGGCCAAAGGCCTATTCAAATGTACATTTATTAGATAACATATAGTCTATAGTAACCATGACCATACTGATAGGCATAGTTTGCAGTTGAAATCATCACATCCCAAACAAGGGTTACAAAAAAAAAAAATTAACCACAAAAGAGTGAACTTTGTGTCGTGAACCCAGAGTCCATCATTCCTTGCCTCACAACAACTTAAGACTAAGAAATTGTTGGAGAAATAAATAACAGTAAATAATTGGCACACAAAGCAACCCTAATCACCAATGCATGGAGAGGCTACCCATTAGATGGAGCCAATGGAACACGGAGAAGGTTTTCAGCAAGATAGAGCCCCACTGAATGATGAGATAATATGATATGACTATAGTTAAGAGAAGAAAGGATTCTCCATTTGATGGAACCAATCCTGAGGCTGAGGGAAAAATTCTGATGCTGTAGGTGAAAAAGCTATGAATGGATTTTGCTTAGGAATTAATCCAAGTGACATTACTAATTTGGTTGATTTTTAGGGAGTGTTAAAAAAAATTAATTACTCTAGCTCTCTGTTTTTTTCTTTTACCATTTTAGGGAGTGTTCAAAAAAAAATTGGTACATGAAAGTGCTTAAACTTTTCAGCAGTCATTAACCTAAGAGAGTGGAAGGTTTTAGCTAATTCAGGTAATTAATTAATAAAACCTCACGATAAGAATTCATGAACCATTCTTCATGATGAGGGAAGTTTAATTGATCAGAGAGAAAACTGCCCCTTGAACTTAAGAATTGTTAAGTTTAAGTTAAATTTTTATGGATGGGGACCAAAAGAAATTAAGACAATTTTAGCATCACGTGACATTCTGCATCTGATATAATAACTATGAATTCTAAATTGAATGCGACCCCTCATCTATATGCTCTCTGACCATTAAGTAAAGGGGCAAATATATGCTCAAACAAAAGCTTTTGTTTACATACGATTTTCATAGTCTAGATTTCATTCCGTACTATTTCAATTCAAAGAAACTAATTTAATTTGAAATCTGCTTATTTTGAAACCAAACAGATGAGGCATCCACTGTAGAATATTATATATAGTGATTTGTGACGGCAACATTCCCACAAATGAGCAGTATATCTAATGTGGTAACTAGTAAGTGATATAAGAATATACTGTGCCAATCAGAGCTCTTTCAATTACAACTTAGACTGAGCAGTATATATAAATATACACAACACAAATGAGGTCAATGACAAGTACTAACCGAGACTTTAAATTATACCTTCAATTAACACAAATACATAGTTTTTGAGAGTGCAAGCACAAACACACACTTAATTGTACAACAATAATAATGCAAAGGAATTGTTACGTGTAAAATCAGGAAGCGTTGAGACATTCTTTTAACAATATAAAAATGGGAATGGCAATGAACATAATTGGAGTTTGGCAGAAAAAAAAATGTGAACTATAGAAGAACTATAGAAGAATCCATGACCTAGATCACGAGACTGGTGACGAACCTGTTACGAACCACTATGAGAGAGAAAACGAAGTCTGAACGGAGAGAGATAACGTACTCTGAACGGAAAAAAGAGAATGACGAACCTGTTACAACTTAGGAATTGTAAGAATGAGAAACAACAAAAATGAAAACGAAGAAAAGAAGAACAAAGAGTGAATGAAATATTACCTCAGCGAGAATGAAGATGCGCGATTTGGTTGAGAGAGGAACGAACGAGAGAGAGGGAGAGCGAGAATCTGAGCGAGGGAGAGAGAGCGAGAGCCTGAGAGTGCAGAGAGCGTGAGAGAGAGAGAGTGCAGAGAGCGTGAGAGTGAGAGTGCAGAGAGCGTGAGAGTGAGAGAATTTTGAAATTCTCTGATTTTAGTTGGTAAATTAAAATTCCTTCATTTTAGCTAACTAAATTCCCTTTTAAAATTTGTTAAATTTTGAAAATTTTCAAATAAAATATCCAAACATGAAATTTTATCTTAAAAAATTTTAAATTCTTGTTTAAATTACTTTCCCCAATTTAAATATCCCATCCAAACACACTCTTAGTGTTTCAATGTTGCATCCTGAAGGAATTTCAAACTTTATTGGGTTTGTTTCGGTGAAGGAATAACCCACAAAATCACCTTGTCGTGCTATGTGCCACTTGCTATTGTAATATAACATTACATCATATGTAGGGACGATGGTGAATCCAAGTAGGTTGAGTATATTATCAGGTGTTCTGTTGATGTTGCATAATATTTCTATAGGGCCAACACTTGACATTTGGTCATTGCACATTATCATTGTACAAACATCATCATCATTTGTGAGTTGCAGAGAATGAAAAAAATATTTTTGACCTGCATGTAGGGATGACTGTCAGTAGTAGATTTCATCAATAAAGTGGTCACTGGCAAGCAGAAGAACTTGCATTGGTATTGGAGTAGGGCATTGAAAAGAAACACCTTTTTGGTTGTGTTTCATTGATCCATTTGGAAAAATGAATACTAATTTGGAGTTATCAATGGTTTGGCTGCTTATTTCTCCTAAGAATGTCATAGTATTCAGGTTGAATTTCAATTGCAGAAGCATGTTGTGTGGGAGTGGGAGTGTATGCCTTATATAGGGGTCAACACGCCCAAATTTAGCGTGTCTAGTCACGCACTATTTCGGCATATTCAGTCACGCCTTTTTTGTTAGGCGTGTTTAGTCAAGCCCTATTTGGGCTTATTCAGTCACGCTCTATTTGTTAGGCGTGTTTAGTCACATCATATTTAGGCGTGTTCAGTCGCATCCTATTTTTGCGTGTTTTCATCAATCACTCCACTCAGTTCACACTCTATCTACTTACTTAGTACGTCATTTTTACCGTCACGTTATTATTTCGGATAACTGGTAATTCTATTAAAACCTAATTAATATCTATACTTTAAGTAGCATTACACTCACTTTATTATTTTTATCAAAGGCGGCCATGAGGTGTGGAAATGGTGACTGGTGAGGGAGAGGGAGATGCATATGCATAATAGGATCGATTATTTTAACTAAATAAGCCAACCCCAAAATATCGAATGTTTACAGAAAGATAGCAAAATTATAAGCGTTGTCAGGTGCATGGAGCCGCCTAACAAAATTGTATTCATTTGGTTTAGGGTTCATGGTTTACGATTTAAGGTTATCCATTTCGAAAACGTGATCGCCCTATGTCTAATCACATGCAAAACATGATGAGTAATATAACCTCTTCCAACCAAATATAAGGGTTACACAACATTTTTATAAATCAAATTCATTAACATCACATTAATTAAAAAAACATAATTACAAATTCATGAAGTACCACCACGAGTAGGACAATTTCGCTGATTATGTCCAACATGCTTGCAAATACCGCATTTGATGCGTCTTGGAATTGTTTCCACTTCGTCTATCTCGTTACGTATTCTGATGGACCTTGGGCGACCCTTTGCACGCAATATGTTCCTGTCAGGTATGACAATTGGACCTTAACTCGGTGGAATAGCAAGCTCATTACCGATTGGCTACCATGGGAATGAATAAGCCTAAACCAAGTTGCTTACGAGGAAGACATCATCCACAAACTGGTAAGGGTTTTGGCGAACATGTAAAGCAACAGTTGCGGCGTGACTACATGGGTATTTGAAGGCCTTAAACTTACCACACTGACAAGAACGCTCTGCAAGGTTGACTGAATATGACCTATCCCAACCCTCCTTCACCTGAAATAATGTTTACTCAACATTATACGTGCCTACATGGTGCCCTGTAGCAAGGGTATGATTATGCCTCATAGCATCAACCACATTTTTGCAATGTCGTTGGGAATGGTCACGCTGTGAAACCTCCGCCTGACCTCTGCTTACAAAATATTGAACCAATCGGGTGTATGTGTGCTTCATAAGAGCAGTGATAGACATGTTCCTTGCTCCCTTGAGCACCCTGTTCACTGATTCAGACAAGTTTGTTGTCATATGGCCGTATCTTCTCCCCTCCCCATCATATGCATGTGTCCACTTTTCTTTAGGGATGCTGTCAATCCATTCTGCAACCTCAGGATTGGTATCACGAAATCATGCAAACGCGATGTCAAAATCAACCATACTGGGAGTATAACCTGCAAAATAATAATAACATTAACACTATTCCATTTACATATTTGTCTCAGCTTAATGTATTGAAAATAGTTGTTAACATACCTAAAGTCATGAGGGTTTTCTTCAATCTAACACTTTTGAACCTTTGATTAAAATTATTGGCAATATGACAAAGGCAAAACACGTGATGTGTAAAAGGTGGTTGCTAACTGGCATGATTCTCCACAGTAGATATTATGCTCCGGTGACGATCTGAAATAAGACATATATTTTGCATTTGGGTAACGTGGAAGTGAATGTTAACAATGAAGTATTCTCAAGCTTCCAACGTCTCCCCCTCAACAATGACAAATGCCAGTGGCAGACACTCATTATTTCCATCTTGACTCGTGGCAATCAACAATTTTCCTTTATACTTGCCATATAAATAAGTCCCACCAATTTGAATGATGGGTTTGCAAAATTTAAAAGCCTCGCAACACTGCCTAAAAGTCCAAAACATGCGATGAAACACACGCTTTGCCCGTACCAATCGATTTTCCACAAAATATGCATTTGTTTGAATATCATAAAAAGAACCTAGTGAAAAACGAAGTATGTAGTTGCGTCACCTCGGCAAAAATGCATAAGATTCTTCCCAATCCCCATAAATCATTGCCATTGCTTTCTGCTCCGCATACTAGGTCTTTTCATATGAAACTTTAAATCCATACGTATTGGTGATCCTCTCCTGAATCAATGCAATTGACACAGACAGTTCCTCCTTAACCATTTCTAACAATGCAATGGTAACATTGACATTAACAACATACCTTTAAAAACAATATTCTTCATATTATTTTAATTTAATAGAAGCATACCTACAAGTGAACCCTAAACACCATAAAGCAAACACCCTAACCTCTAAACAACTGAACACTAAACACCCTAACCCTAAACAATAAACACCATAATCCTAAACCACTAAACACTCTAAACCCTAACCCTTAATAATTCACACCCTAACCCTAACCACTAAATAGTAAACACTATAACCCTAACCACCAAACACACTCACCATAAGCCCTCAACACTAAACACTATAACCCTAATAATTCACACACTAACCCTAAACCCTAAACCCTAAACGCCCTAACCAATAATAATTCACACCCTAACCCTAACCACTAAATAGTAAACACCCTAACCCTAAACACCAAACACACTCACTCAAAACCCTAAACACATAACCTTAAACACCATAACCCTAAACCCTAAACACCATTAACCTAAACCCTAAACACCCTAACCTTAAACTGTAAACAACATTCCTAAGAATGAAATGGTCACATTGACATTAACAACATACCTTTAAAAACAATATTCTTCATATTGAGCAAATTTAATAGAAACATACCTACTATAAGTAAAGCAATAACAACAACATCAAGCTGTTTGTGACCCTGTGTAATATGATCATTCAGGCAATTATGTTTTCCACCCCATCTTGAAACAACCCACTTCTCACCGTACGTTGGTTTGATTACCCTAACCCTCCAAGGGCAACCATCGTTGTTTCAAATACACTTCACGCTAAACTTGTTAGGCTTGCTCTCAACCACAGTTGCTTCTTGATGCTTCTTCATGAGGTTTCGCTTAATTGCAATTTGTGGGTCCATTTTGGATGCAAATTCCTGTTTAACAAACAAATCGTCCCCTAATTGCCATGGACCTTGCACTGAACCTGAACCCGAACCCGAAGCAGAACTGGTAAAAGATTCTTCTTCGCTTGGATGATTCCAATCAATATATGTGTAATGTGGAATTCCATCCCAAAAAGGAACGGCCTCAGCACCTAAACATATTAGGCAAATAAAATACCATACTATAATATACAACTACACATATATGACTGCATTTTCACTTATTAAAGCAATCTAACATACCTTCCGACAGGTTGTTCTGGTTGAGTAGATCCAACGTCGGCATGATGACGGATTTGAGACGACCACACATCAATTTCTTCTTGGAATTCAGTCGCATGCACACCAACATCCTCATCATTATCTGACACACTAGCATTGTCCTCAATGAGACGATCTTCCATTGCGATATTTTCACCATTATCATCCTCATCATCGTCATCCATAACCCAAGTTGGGTCATGTTCAGCTTCCTCAGACACGTTTACACCTGGAGCACCATATGATGCTTCATTATGTGCAAAATTAAAAGCGACTGACCTCATGGGTAAGGGTAAAACAACATCCTCCACTACAGTACAATTCTAACAAATCATTCGTTGACTACTTCAAAAATTGGTCTATTACAATTTCTATGTCTTCATCATCCAACAGTTGAATCCCCGTGTAATGATCGTGTTGCCATAATCTTGTTGTCACCAAAGTGATACGTTGATTGTCTTTTAGACCTAATTTTTGGCATACCTTCTCATGCAATTCACTCACTGTTGATTTTCGACTGATATGTGTTGGCCTGTTGTCCCCTTCAAAAACAACACTCCATCGTCCTCTAACTTTCCTTCCATTAAAAAATAACATAATGCGGACGCTCTCACTACCTGAACTCATATCTTGCCGCCAACAAAAACAAATATTCACTCAACCAATAACTCAATATAGACGCTTAAAGGACGCTTAAACAAGAACTCATTATCTGAAGAAATGGACCCAAACAAGAATTCACTCAACTAATGCATCTGGCAGTTGCTTATCTTGAGCCTGCTTATATAAAACTCACCCACCCAAACACACATAAATTAAACACGCCTAATTTATGCGTGTTCAACATTCCCAAATTTCGAATTATTTTCAAAACAACCCCCTATTTTTAATTATTTATTTAATTTGTATTATTTATTTAAATTTTCCCTTGTTTTTGTTTTGCTCTTGTGCCCTTTTTATTTCGCATTATAAGAAATATATACTAATGACTTTTAAGATTTTTTTTAAAAAATATTTTTATGATTAAGATTTTGTAAATCAGATTTTAATAGATTTATAAAATATAAATTTATATGATTTGGAAAGATAGTATGAATTTTTAAGATTTGAAAGGACTCTTTAAATTTTTAAAAAATATTTAAAGTTATTGATAAAGATTCATGAATTTTTTTGTTAACACTTTAAATAAAACTCAAAAGCCTGAACTTACTACATAACAAATCAGTTTTCTCAAATATATTTACAAACACAATAGACTCATTCCCTTTCAATAATCAATCATGTTAATTTTATAAAAAAATGTATATCACAATGTCTACTTGTAACATAAATACTTGTATATTTTTTAAAATTTTTATACTTTTCAATATTAGAAAATTTTTTTAAATTATAAAAAATCTTAATTAAATAACTAACATATTTTATTTCTTAAAAAATCCTAATAATCTTGGTCGAATATCAGACTACTTATTTCTATTATTTACAAATCTTTTTAAATCCTAATTGAATACATTTCCAAAATCTAATTCATTTTCTTTTCGACACAAAATCTAATTTATTTTTAATTTGATTGGATCCCGATCTAAAAAATTAGATGTTAATTTATGAAAAATATATAAAATTAGATTAAATGACTTGTTTCATTAACCGACTAATATTTTTTTTTCCTTTATGCAATCCGCAAAACCCCCCTAATTATAAGCAGTTTTGTTGAACACAGTCACAGACTGAAATAATTTACATTTAATTAGAACGAGAACGAGGTAGTAGACCACTAGATGAATAGATAGGTACTGTTTCGTTCGTAATTTGCAATTTGGTGAGATTCTTCATTCTTTTGCTGTGCGGGTTTCCTCTTCAGATTCATGGCGGCAACCCAACCACCGCAGGGTCAGGATCGTACCACCGGTACCGTTCAACTCCTTTCTTTTTGTTATTGTTGTTATTATTATTATTATTATTATTATTTCATCCAATTTTGACCTTCCCAAATTTCTCTTTCGACGAAGTCAATGATTAATTTTACAATTCAATAATAAAAAATAAATCTTGTTTTGTTTGTCGTTGATGTTTGATGTCCATTACTTTCTTAAACCTTGCATCTGGGTAAGGCAAGAATTGGTGGTGTTGATCTGGTTATTTTGATTTTCTGTGTAATGAATGATTATGACAGCATCCCTGATGGGATGGATCATCGTGGTCTCAAGCGTTTATAGTGTGTGTTGGTGGTGGTTTAAGTCAAGCTTCCCTGTTTTCTGATTTCATAATAAGGCTTTAATTATCAACCTGAAGGGTAATTCATTTTATTTTTGTATGTGGGATCTATTACACTTCATTTTATGCTTCCAGCAATACTGTTGCGCCCTTGCCCGCTTTCCATTCCAAAATTTATTCACGTTCGTTCTTTTTATCATGTATGCATTTGTTTGCACGTCTTGATTTGCTATCTCCAAATTTAGCTTTGGTTGCTCAATAATTTGTACTGCTACTTCCTGTTTTTCTAAGATCATACTGTCAACTGAGCATATTGATCATGCATGCAGAAGAGATACCAGCCGAACCAGATAACTTGAAGGAGCAGGTAGTGGTTCTCTCACACTCATATAAAGTAGTCCTCTCACTAGATATGCTCCCTGCATATATTATGTCATATTTTTCAGTTTCATTTATCAATACCTGAATGTTCAATACCTTTGAACTCTTCTCAGGGTACAGCAACTATAGTTCATTCAAGGGAGACCACAAGTCAATCAGGATCTTTAGGTTCAGGTGGAGATTGTCCTCTGTATCCTCCTAATATGTGTGCTCCCCAAGCCCAGGCTTTCTACTATAGAGGTTAATCTTTATTTCTTCATTTCTGCAAGTCTTTTTTTATTCTTTGAAAGAATTCTAACTTTTATTAAGTTGACCGACCACCTTGGAACTTCAACTATACATGGTTTTAAGTTTCTCATATATGTGGGCAATGCTATTGTCAATGTTAACTTCCTCATGTTTGTGTTACTGTTCTTCACATTTTGAAATAAATTACTGAAACGTTACTATCATTTTGGAACACATGATAGTAATGTAATGCTTGCCTGAGTTATTTATTCTTTTTTAACCTATTCAGCTTTCTTCTAGCACTACCAGTCATATTGCTTTCATTATGATCCATCTTTATGCAAAATTTTCATGGCACACAACTTTAGAAATCTATGCAGATCGTTAAATTTTAAATGTTTTTGGACTTGAAGAAGTTTGTTTGTTTTGATAATCAGTATGAGTTTTCAAAAGTGTGAGACTTTAAATAAATTAATGTCTTTGATATGAATGTAGGGACTTTGTTATTTTATGTACATAATTTAGTAACATGCTTTTGGACACTTCTGTCCAATTATTTTTTCCCCTTAAAGCAGCACCACATATTATTATCAGAGAATTTTTCAAATTGCAAAGCGGACATTGACAATTGGACTCTCAATTGTCTTTTGGTGCTCATCTTGAAAGTGTGCTTTGTTGTGCAATGTTTGTTTGGTAATTGGTGTTTCTATTGCTATTTTCTAATTTTTGGTGAGTCTGACTCCAGGTTTTGACAATGGCAATGGTGAATGGGATGAATATTCTTCATATGTCAATTCTGAGGGGTTAGACATTGGATCTCCTGTGAGAATTTGGCATCTCTTTCTTATTTATGCACAGTTTCTCTTTGTAATGTTTGCCGTAATATATGTTCTTTTAAACTTTTTTTAGGGTGTTTACAATGAAAATCCATCTCTTATTTTCCATTCTGGGCATGGCTTCAACCCACAAATGCCTTATGGACCATATTCCCCAGTTACCACACCTTTGCCTTCTGTAGGTGGAGACACACAGTTATACTCCCCTCAGCAATTTCCATACACTGGGCCAACTTATTATCATCAGCTGGTTCCTCCTAGCTTACCATATCTTAATTCACCTACTCCAGTTTCACAGCCAGAGCTCACTAACCTGGTAGGTATTGACCAACAAGTTGATAACATGTTTTTTGGACCAAGAGCGGGCTATCCATCAGTGGGATCTTTTGGTAGAGGCAACTTTCCTGTAGCACCTGGTTCCTTCGGCTTTCATGAATCCCAACAAGGATTTGAGGGATCAAGATCTGGTGGAATCTGGTCAGACTGCTCAAAACCATCAGAAAGACAGAGATCTTTGATGCCTCTATCGCCATCTGTTTCTCCACAGCCAATGGGCTCACTTGGGTCATTTGGGCCTAGTGTTGGAATGGTTTGTTCTATAACTTGAGCATAAACACACAATATATTTCATTTTCTAATAAGTAATTTTATAGCTCTTAAACAAAAGAGATAAAGCCAAAAATGAAGAATAATATAATGTGTCTTGTTAAAACACTCTCAATCAATAGTAAAGAGAGCTTGTTTTAGTAAAGAGAGCTTGTTTTACTGCTGTAAAAAAAAAAAAAAACATATTAAGCTAAAGATGCAGAAAATAATATGCCTAACTGAATCATCCTTATATGTCTAACACTATATATATATATAGATAGATAGATAGATATAGATATACTCCAAGCTTGTTGTAAAAATAATGTTCTCCAAATGATTTATGAGGATGTCTCTAAGCTGGTCATTTGAGTTGACAAAAGTTGTGACAATGTCATCTAAATGGATTTTGTCACTTCTAAAATGCCAATAGATTTCAATATGTTTGCTTTTGTCATGCATGATTGGTTTCAAGGTAATATCACACACAGGGGGTCATTTGTCTAGCATCTCCAAAATGGAATCTTCTGAGCAACTATTTCAACCAGACTAGCTAATAGGTTGTGAGCTGTCAAAGTGAACCAATTTGGCTCATCCAGGTTAGCTAAAAAGTGAGTTGAAGCCAATTGTGGGAAGCTACCGAAGCTTCTAGGTTTGCCTGATGATAGAAAGGAAACACCGTTTTCCAGGTCCTTTTTTTGATTGTGGGACAGTGTATCTTCTGCCGCAATTTTGGGAAGCTTCCCTTGTGTCCTCCCATGCGTTCAAGGACCTTAGACAAGGCTACCTATTGAGGGATTGACCAGAAAGGATGAGTGAAGTGTCGTAGAGTGCAGCCCACACGACGACTCTTAAAGGCGATGCTCTGATAGGAACTTGGGTATTATAGAGTGCCCGAGTCTTACATTAAGTAATACGGGATGCTTGGTAGAGCTTTTAAGCGACTTAGTTCTGCCCCCTTCATAGCTTGCTTTTAAGGGAAGGTTCCCCAAGTGCATGGGTGCTTTTCAATTTATGATAGGGACTTCGATGTTATGGGATGCCTAACTCCCATAGCGAGTAGTATGGGATGCTCAGGGGAGTACTTAAACGGCTTGGTTTCCCCATGAAAGCCAACTTTTAAGGGAGGGTTCCCTATATGCTTGGGTTTTTATCACTCTTTTCTTTAGCTATGACAAGAATGGGACAGTGGTGACGTTCTGTTCAAAGAAAGAAAAATAGTGCTTGAAAATAGCCACCAAGCGAGATGAAGGTATGAGGAAACTAACCCCTTAAGTTGGAAGAGAGGTTGTCAATGACCCTTTTTGTGGTG
Source organism: Glycine tomentella (assembly GCA_007407185.1). NCBI lineage: Eukaryota > Viridiplantae > Streptophyta > Magnoliopsida > Fabales > Fabaceae > Glycine > Glycine tomentella. Next base: position 2,903,988 of record PYAF01000352.1, read on the forward strand.
GTGTTGGCGAATGGGCACTCCGGGAGGGGGGCGTGTGGCTTACGTGCACTGAAGACTGGGAAATGTGTGGCGGTGCGTATAGCGGTGGATGATTGAGATTCTTTGAGGACGTGCTGGTGGCGAGGAGGTGCTTTTCTTGTGTAGTTGCCGGCCCAATAGGTTGCTCCAGGCAATAGCTAAGCAGTAGCAGTGAAAGTATAGCCCTTGAGATTGGGAGCTTTGATTCCAACATGAAAGAAAAAAGCTTTAAAAGGGAAAAACTGAATATATTGTGTTTGTGATACAAGCTCTAATTCCTTTTTCTTGGCTAAACTTATTAAAAGAAGGAAATACGGCAAAGTAGGCAATAAAAAGAAGGCTTAAATATTAATTTAGTCTATGTAAGTTCACGCTTTTTCAATTTTGGTTCCTATAAGTTTTTTTGTTCATTTTTAATCCCAATAAAGTTTGCGCTTTTTCAATTTTGGTTCGTGTAAGATTTTTTGTCCATTTTTTGTTCCCATAAATTTGTGGTTTTTCAATTTTAGCCCCTTTAAGATTCTTTTTTTAATTTTTTTTTAATTTTAGTCCCTGTAAGTTCACAATATAGGGACCAAAATTGAGAAAGCCTGAACTTACACGGACTAAATTCATATTTAAGCCTAAAAAATATCTTAATAATTACAAATATACTCGGAATATACAACTAAGGTAAAGAATGGAGTTAGGATTTATCTCCCCTACCTCTGTTACCTTATGTTGGAGTTCTCTTCTTATTTTGACATCTGTCTAATTTTATTAAGCTATTTAGAGCTTGTTTTACAAGCTTTTACAGCTGCACAAAATTATATGAAATACTAACACATAAAACTAAAGATACAGAACTACTAAAATGATAAGGCTAACAGAAACATCCCTGTATATGTAACAAACTTATATGTATGATAACTTAATTTGCCCTTGTCTGTGCTTATATACAAATACAATAGTAACTTGGGCATCATTGGCATTCTTCAGAATCCAGATTTTATTGGTTGACTGGCAATGCTTGTACTTATGCGGAAAAAAAAAGTATTTTTTTTTAGTGAATTTGAATGAAATTATGAATAAAAATAGATTTTCAGTTCTGTTTTTTTTCTTTTCAAAAAAAAAAAAAATGAGATCTCAAGTCCAATGATCCAAAAAGTGATATTAACTTATTCCAAAAAATTTCTGAATTTTGGTCTTTAATGAACCATTGTTTATCATCCATGCATGGCAACAATGTGAAACTGTAGAAGTTGCCAGAGAACAACACAAATTTATATGCTGGTGCATAGTGCTGACTATCCTGTTCTATGCAGGTTTCTCATCAACAGCAATCATTGTATGGGTTTGGATCTGGTTCAAACTCCTATGGTGGAGGCTACCTGCCTAACCAGGGTTCTAGCTTTGGAGGCACTTCCATTTCCAATCTTAATGATAGGAGTTATGCTTCTCTTGAAAATATCAGGCGGCAAGGGAGGCCAACTGCTTCTCTTTGCAACTGTAATGGTACTCTTGATATCCTTAGTGAGCAGAACCGAGGACCAAGAGCCTCGAAGTTGAAAAATCAAATTTCAACTGAAAATAATTCTGTGGATAGTAGTAAAAATAGTGCATCTACTGCCAAGTTCCAAAATGAATCACTCAATCGGTCAGATTTTGCCACAGATTACAAGGATGCCAAATTTTTTGTCATCAAATCCTACAGTGAAGATAATGTTCACAAGAGCATTAAATATAGTGTCTGGGCTAGTACACCAAATGGAAACAGAAAGTTAGATGCTGCATATCGCCAAGCAATGGAGAAGCAAGATGCCTGCCCTATATTTCTCTTTTTTTCGGTAATCATCTGATATTTGTATCTTTTTTAAGCACAAATATTTTGCTACCATTTTCATCCTGTAGTGACTATATATTTCTGTTGTCCTGTGTTTGCAGCAAACCTTGGTTCAGAGTTTTTTTTTTTTTTTTGTGTGTGTGTGTGTATGTGTGTTTCATTTCTGTTAAAAACATGAGAGCTTTTTGGAGAAATAACCGTATTCCTTTGCAGTTTCTTAAGTTAGCTTTTGAAAAAAAAAGTGGTTATTTCCCATAAAAAAAACTCCAAAAAAAGATTCAATGGTTTAGATTGACCTTATATTGATGGCATTGTATTGCTTTTAGCTATAATTTGATTGGGTACGGCATTTGAAATCTCCCAAGGCTGATATTCGGTTTAAAATTAGTAGTCCAGTACTAAAATTAATTTTTATAGTTTTTAATTTTCTTTATTTTCTTGCTATCGTGTTTCTCTAACACATGACTACCATGAATAAATTTGCTACAACTATTTCCAGGTAAATGCTAGTGCTCAGTTCTGTGGGGTAGCTGAAATGGTTGGACCTGTCAATTTTGACAAGAGTGTCGACTTCTGGCAGCAAGATAAGTGGAGTGGGCAGTTTCCCTTGAAGTGGCACATAATTAAAGATGTACCAAACAGTCAGTTTCGTCACATTGTTCTTGAAAATAATGATAACAAGCCTGTGACTAACAGTCGAGATACTCAGGAGGTAGGAATCATTGGGTCTTTCACTGTCTATGAATTTATGATTACTGCAATGTGTCAATGAGAATACTTCTGACAATTGAATGTTGAACTGCCTGCTGCCTTGAGAAACCTTCTCAAACTTTTGGACAACCTAAAACGTAAAAGTTATTCTTTTTTCCTGTTCTTGATGTTGACCTTGGTGTTTGGAATTCCATTTGTTTGAGCTTTGTTTGGGTCATCTACCAAGTTTACTTTTTGCTCATCTGATTTGTCTTCTAATTATTTTTCATATAATTCTTGTTTTTATTATGTGCTATTAAAAGTTGCATGATTGCATCCTACTGATTTTTTGCTACTTTCTGAAATTTAAACATTACAGGTGAAGTTGGCACAGGGGGTTGAAATGTTGACCATTTTTAAAAACTATGAAACTGATGTGTCCATCCTGGATGATTTTGATTTCTATGAAGACCGGCAGAAGGCTATGCAAGAACGGAAGGCAAGGCAGCAAAGCAGCATGGTGGCTACCGGATTAGTTGGAGAAAATGAGCATAGGATTTCTGCTAACGCTACCGGTGATTTCATGAAGCAGATGTCGAAGAGCTTTGCTCTAGTTGTCCGCTTAGATGAGAATAACAAGGAAGTTGCTGCGGATAGAGATAGTTTAGTCTCTCATGGTCATGGCCCCATTGGTAATGTAGTTAAACCTGATGATGGTCAATCAGTGACTGCCTCTTCAACCCAAACCAGTTAGGAAGACTTACCAGTTATGCCAAGAATGTTGTTCACATTGGTGATTGACCTTGCTTTATCTCATTACTTACTTTCCAAACAAGGTAGCGTTTCTGTTGTTATTCAAGTCGTTGGAGTCTGGGGTTTCTAAATGAGGTGTTTACCTAGAAGAATGGGTTTCATGTGTAAAGTGCGTCAACTTAAATTGTCGTTCAAAAAAAAAATATATATATATATATCTTCTGCTCATTTTAGTATAGGTTAGATTTTAATCACCACTTTTTTGTTTAATAATTTCGGGTTAGGATTGTTTTAGGCGTGTTTCATTTGTAAAATTTTCTCATCTTCACGAGTGTTTTAATAAAGGCAGCAAATCACCTTGAAAATACTCATCCTTATCCTTTACGCGATTTATTTGATTATGAATTTGCATTCAAATTAAATGTTATAGAAGTGTAATATTTACAAATAATGTTACCAAATTCTCAGGTTAATCGTATACCATTACATTACTCATTTCAAAACAAAAATTCCGAATACAAGATATGAATTTTCATTTTATACAAGAGAAAAACGTATGGATAAAGCCTCTTCCTTTCATTTTAGGCTAAATAATTTTTGAGCTTTTATGATTTATTGTTTTCTTATTTTTGTATTTTTAAGTTTAAAAAGTTTTATTTTAGTTTGTGTTTTAATGATTTTGTTTGAGTTCTTTTGTCTGTTTACCAGTTATTGTTGATACCATTAGATATTTAAATTTAAAAATGATTAATTTAACATATTACCGATTTTTAATCACTACTTTTTTCTCTTGTATATTGTTTTAAAATTAGACTAGGTAATTATTTTTGCACATCTTTTTTTCCTTCTTCACACTCATACCGTGTTTCTGTAAAATAAAAAAGTGAAACATATTTGACAATATATAGATGTTTTGAAATTAAGTTTTCAAAAATATTTATTATAGCATTTTGGAAATTAAATTCTGATTTTTTATACATGTGAATCGAGCATATAAATTATAAAGAAGTTTACAATAATTTACGTACATTATTCAATCAACTAAATTATATCCTATAATATTTAAATTCTGAAATGTTATAATTTAATTTAGAAACTAAAATTCTTAATGAGGACGAGAGTAAAAAAAATCATTAATTGGTAATGGTTTTGTTTTAAATACAACAACTTGAAATTACAAAATACGATTTTGGATATACCTTTTTATTTTTTCATGTTCTGCATCGCATTTTACAAGTGTTAACAATGATAGTAGAACATCAATGCAATCAATCTATAATTATTAAATTATTGATTATACATTTTAACGTAATTGATATAAGAAATACTATGAAAATAATGTCATTACAATTAGTCCACATCTATATATATTAACATGCTCTTGAAGTACAAATAATGAGTTGAAATGTGTGAGTGAAATGTGAAAATTTCCACAAATAAGCATCATCACAAAAATATTTGTGCCATTGCAAAGTAAGAGAAGATGCCAAAGTTTCATCATTAAAATAACTTATAAATGAGTAACAAATAAAAAAAAAAAAAATCAACGAATTACATATTCAATATGAAGAATCCAACTAAACAATATAACATGACACTAATCATTGTTGCAGTAAGTGACAACTGTGGATAAAATCAATGCAAATAATATGGTAGCTTGAGTGAAATAATGGTGGTCAACTTCCAAGGAGAAAAATCATCATGCTTCTATGAGTGGATAAATGAATCAACGCTACATTTTACATCTTGAAGTAATTGCATAACTCGTTTCGAATAGTCATACACTTATCTAACATTCCTTCGTGCAGTTGACAAAAAACAAGTATGTTTTCATTTCAGACACTCGATGCTTGGTGCTAAGGAGTTTAATATATTCAACACACCATTGTTGAAGTTCTCTAATCAAATCAATATGAACTTGATGAGCTTAAGAATCCTTGTCGTTACCAAGAAATGTTCCAATTGCATGATAACTAGAATTGGCATCTACTTTCTTATCAACAGTACAATCAATATATTGAGGGAGGTAAAGATGAACACTGACACAACTATTTTACATTCAACGACATGATTTGCTTTGCATGGTAGAGATGAAGCTAATGTGTTATCTATAACGGTCTGAAGTGTAACAAACTCAAGGATGAATGATCACATTTAATAAATGTCTTTAACTTCGACACATGAGCATTGCTCTTCCTCGTTTTGACCTTTTGTTGAGGTTAACACATTAGAATCACAGGCAGATTTACTTGGAGGGAGGGGGTTGGAGACAATTTCCCCCACAAGATTTTTCTTTCTTTACATGAGTATATATGGTAGCTTTTATTTTTGTCCTCGAAAAAAAAATTAGTGTTGCCCTCATAAATCAATATTTTTTTTTAAATGAATGTAAAAATTTATAAGAGATAAAAAAGAAAACAAATTGGTATTAACTTTATCACTTTATTTTTTAATTATTTATAGAATTGACAAAATGAAAAAAATTATATAATATTCTTTAAAATATGAAAATATATAGAGAACCGTTATAATTTGTAAAAGCATATATATATATATATATATATATATATATATATATAGGAATACTTTTACCATGATATTATGTATTTTATAAAAATTGGTAATCTTTTTTTTTTCTATTAAAATATTATAAATAATTTATTTGCTCCCACTAAAAAAACATTTATGATCCGCCACTGAATTGTATATGAAAATGCTAATTCATGCACTTTATCTTCAATGTAATTTTGCAGTCACATCAAGATCCTGAAACCACTTCAACAATGCAGCTACTTCATTTCTTGGTCAACAAAGATTAACTTCTTCCAATGAAAATGAATTGATTGTAGCAAAATATACGGGTAATGTTGTATCTAGCTAGTTTGCACGTATAAGGTAATTCATGTGTAGTTCTAAGTTTACAACCACAAATAAAATTGTCAAAACCACCATTATTAACACAATCATACTTTTTCAAATTGATGATTTTGTGCATCTCTGATACAAATCCTTGCAATTTGATGTATAATGGAGTAATAAATACAAACTTAAATATGTTAATCCCTCAAATTTGGTGTTTTTTTTATCCTTCAATTAAAAATCTGTTTCATTTAGTTCTTTAAATTTGTGAAATGTTATCAAGCAAGGAGTTTAGTTTGATTAATTGACTAGGAGTGTGAGTGTTATAAATTTTTTTTATCATGTTTAATTTTTACCGATATTTCTTTTTTTTTGTGTGAAATGTTTATTTAGTATATTACATTATTTTCAAAGATAAACTTGAGAAAATAAAAGAAAAACAAAAGCAAAATAGGAATAAGAAAGAAAAAAAAAGAAACATTAGAAGAAAAAAAGATCACCATAACACCATCAAACCACTACCATGCACCGGTCAGCAAACCTTTTTTTCACCCTAATCGTTTATGCAATTTATGTACAGTTATTATAATAAATAATTCACACATTATATGAATATTATGAATTTAAATAGAACGTAAGGGAGGCAAATAGTGTACCTGATGTGTTTGCAAAATATGATTTATCTGTAGAGGATGATTGTATTTCGTTTCCTCAGATTCCTCGTTTTATTTCTAGCACCCTCTTGTGGGATGCACATTGTAATGACGTTTCCATCAAGAAAAAAATAAATTTAAGTTGAGGAATAACAATAATGATAAATATTTAAAATTATACATAATTAATTTGAAGGAAATTAAAAATGTATGAATTTTAAAAATAAAAATTATAAAAGTTGTATTTGATTAATTGAAAAGAATGTAATTACTTTTTAAGAATTTAAATTTAAATTCTTGTAAAAAAATCATGTCAACAAAATTATTGTGATTATATTTTTTTTGGTGGAGAACAATTTGTGATTATTAGGGCAAAGGCAAGCCATGTACTATTATTTTATTGTAAGTAGCAAAAGAAAATAAGAGGTACTGGGCAATGAAAAGGGATAGAGGAGAGAGAATTGATTGAACGAGTCGAGGAGTGGAAAAAGAATATGAATACGATGACGACGACGACGACGACGATGATGAGTGTATTAGACATCTATGGCTATGGCTATGGCTATGGCTATGGCGTTGCGGCTGTTGTTGTGTTCCTTATATTATTGCTTTGGCAGCGTCACAGATTTTTCTTGGCTTCATCTCCGTCGTCTCGATCCACTTCCTTACTACTCTTCGATTCTATCAATTCAAACTCAAACTCCAGGTCTAGGAATTTACAATTTGTGCTTTTCTTCAACTTTCAGAAACCGTCTTGCCCCAAAATATATTACATGCTTCTGTTGTGCTTGTTTAGCAAGCTCCCTCCCTTTTAATATATTACATGCAAATACTTCCCTTCCCTTTAATTCACTTTCACTTCAGCACTTTAAAGCGACGATTTCTCAATCATACAACTTTCACTGCATATTTTTTAATCACTAAATATCAGTTTAAACAGTCACACCCTAATACTTTGAGTCATATTCATACTTGTTTGCTTCGTTGATGTTATTAACTGGCATTGAGTCAGGTGCATAATAAGATTATTTGATTATTCTACTCTTGCAGAAGCAGAACCTCAAATTTTGTGACAGATGCAGATTTGAAATTTTTAATGGAGATTTTGGATGAGAAGCTCGGCAGTGATAAATGGGAGGATGTTCTAGATAAAAGAAACCATCATCTAAGCTACAGTGTGAAATGCTGCAAGCCTAAGGTTACTGATTTTATTATTTTAACTCGATTGTAGACTTGAATTGATCATTTTTCTTTCTGGGAATGTGAAGACATAACAAAAAAAATGTTTTTCATAAATGTTGTGTGCCTGTTGTCTGACGTTTAGGAAGCTTTAATTGTTATATAATGAATAAAACATTTCCGTGTTTCGCCCTTTTCTCTCTCACACAATGTGCAGGAACACCTAGGTACAGACACAAATACAGAGTCAAACCATCCTCTGATGCACTACAGTTCAGTATTAACTTATTGTGTCTAAGTTAAGGAAAAATAAAAATTTACTTGATAGTTTTTCTCACCCAAGTTATTTTTTTTCTGTTAAATAATAATAATGTCAGGATGTTACATCCATTTCTTGTTCTGTTTTTCCAGTGTGTAATCTTAATTTTGATAGGTTCTAATTCAGTAACTGCTATATGCATATGAAAACAGAATGGTTTTGAAAGTGGTATATAAACTACATAGTTGTTTCTCCATTGATGTTGCAGAATGGTCCCCTGAAATATTTGAGCAAGACTGTGTTCAATGACATTTCATCAGAGATGCTAAGAAACTTCTACATGGACAATGATTACAGAAAGCAGTGGGATAAAACACTGGTTGAGCATAACCAACTGCAGGTAGACAAATCTGATGGTACTGAAGTTGGTCATACAATTAAAAAGTTCCCTCTTTTAAAGCCTAGAGAATATGTGCTAGCTTGGAAGTTGTGGGAGGGGAGTGATAAAACATTTTACTGTTTTATGAAGGTAATCACCAATTATTATGATTTTTTGTATAATAAAATGTGAATAATTGTTTTAATCTACTGATTAGAGTTAATGCACATTGTTATGATCCAGATATTTGTGAATCGTGATTGCATTAATATATGAATGTTGTTGCAACTTGCAACTATATCTTTCCCTTACTCTGTCTCTTCACCTTTTTTTCCCTATCATTTAAGAGGAAGAATCTATGTAGGAAAAAATGATGATAAAGTTCTTAGAAAATATAGTGTCAAGTAGTTAGAGATTCAGATTATTACTTAGAAGACACTATTAATTGCATGTAATACTATCCATAAGTAATTAACTAACTATCAATATTTTAACTTTTTTTTTGCCTATTTGGAGATTTATTTGTTGGGATTTGTACACTATATGCTGACATGTTTTCACATCAAAATATTCTGGTTTCTCATTATATACATTTAAATAGAAGCTGTTAACCATTGCAAGACTTGATTTGCTAGAACTTTCATATGCCTTGTTGATATGGGCAAACAGTTCAGCATGAGTGATCCCTATTCTCCATTCGTTTCACCTATCTGTTCATAATCTTCCTGTTGATATCTTTCAGATGGAATGTGGCAATGTGCATATTTAGACAATAGGCAAAATCTTATCTTGAACTTTTCCCTTTTGTCAATGATACTTCCAAGGGAAATACAGTGACAAAGCATATTGGAAATTGACAGAAAATACAATCTTTATTTGTGGAAGTATGTGGTAATTGTGAGATTTATTGCTAATGTATTTGAGGATGCATAAAAAGAATTGTTTTTATTTTTTTAATCGAAAACTGTTTCTTTTCTTTCTATGCAATGATTATTTGCTTTCCATTTTTTTTATCACGAACCATGTTAGGAATGTGAGCATCCTTTGGCACCACGACAGAGAAAATATGTACGAGTTGAGTTTTTTAGATCTGGTTGGCAAATAAGAGAAGGTACGTTCCTGGTTTATTTCAAGTTTTTGTTCATTGACAGTGATCTATTTGGAAGGGGTAACTATTACTTTTTTAATGTTGTTAGAGAGTACAATATAATAAACCTACTCTACTTTCCAAGTTGCCTAGATTCATTGTAACTTAGGAAATAGAGTTACAATGATTAGCCTAATTTTGTGTATTCATTTTTCTATGTAATTATTCTCTAGATAAATTGTTAGGTTGAGTGTGTTTTCCCCTCAAGAAACTTCCTCAAATACTCTCAATTATTTTCTCCTTAATGTTGTGGAGTATAATTATTGTAATTAATAGAATTTAATTTTTATCTTTAATTAGCCTGTACAGATTCTTAGGCTCTTGATAATTGTAAAGTGTTTTAGTCTCTTGAGGCTCCTAAGTTAATGTGATAAAGTCTATATATAGGGGTGATTTCCTTTATTACATAATCATCAAATTAGAAGTAAAATTATTTTTAGTTTTCTCCTTTCAAATTGATAAGAGCCTTGGGAGAATCCCACCACAAAAGCTAGTTATTGTAGTTGGAGTGCCCAAGGACTTATAAACCCCACATTAGAATCTCATACTTCTAATGTGGGACTGAAGTTCCATATCATGTAATTGGATCTTACCATCCCACTACGCTCCTCAGTTCCAATGCCCACACATGCTGACTATGCACTAACCTTTTGACTAGTCCTAGGTGAACATTGCAATGTTGGCGACACCACTCATGCTGCTCATTTGCAACAAAGACCCATGGTGGAAGGCTCTAATACCGATTGATAAGAACCTTGGGAGAACCACACCACAAAATTTAGCTATTGGAGTTGGAGAGTCCTATGACATATAAACCCCATATTAGAATTCCATACTTCCAATGTGGGACTCAAGTCTCATACCTTGCAATTGGATTCTAACACAAATCTTTCTAGTTTTCAGGTTGGTATCTGAGCTTGCAATATTGGGGGTTGTAAGACTATTGAAGCACCCATAGAGCTGTTAGGAAGTCCCACATCGCCTGGCTCAATTCTCGGGGTGCAGCTTATATATTTGTTGAGCAACTTCACTTAGTGCCAATGGATTTTAAGTTGAAATCTAACATGGCATCAAAGCCTAGCCCATCTTGATTCTCGCCTATTCTAGTAGGCTTGTCTGTTCTGGCAAGGCATCTTTGGAGGGGAGGTGTTAGGAAGTCCTACATTGCCTGCCTCAATTCTTGAGGTGCAACTTATACATCTGTTGGGTAACTTCACTTGGTGCCAATTGGTTTTAAGTTGAAATCTAACAAGAGAAAAATCACAGGATCAAGAATGATGAAAGAAGCCAAAGGGTGGAGAAAACCCACTATCAAAGACCTGTGTGAAAGGTCATTTATATATCCCACATCAAATAGCGTATGCAGTTAGTACGGTTAGTCAGTTCATGCACGGTCCTAAGGGAGAAACACTTTTAAGTTTCAAATCGTAAATAGAATTATTCAATATGCAAAGGTCACTCTGGGAAGAGGACTTCTATTAAAATATGAGGACTCTCTTTATGGAAATATATACAGATGGTGACTATGTAAGTCAATTACTAACAATAGATCTACTGCAGGATATTGTATGCTTTTAGGTGGACATTTGGTGACATGGGGGAGTAAAAAGAAAAATACAGTTACAAGATAAAGTGCAGAGGTAGAACTCAGAGCCAAGGGGTGTGGGTTGTTATGGGTGAAGATTGTCTCGATTACCTTAGAATAAAGTATGTAGCTCCTCCAACAAGGGACATATGAAGAAAACAACTGCGATGTTTATGGTTGTATGATCTGTGACAGCCAAGTCTAAAATCCAGGAACCATTAGAATGAGCATAAGCTGTGACAGCAGTGAAAGATTACCTGACTGTACTGTTGAACTAGATGAACTAGGATTGCCTATAGAATGGGTTTGAAACATTTTATTATTTTTATATTGGCACACTATCTGTTCTTTGCTGAAAGGAACAGAATCTGAGGATGATTGCTGCTCTGGATCAGAAGTGCTAGCTTGAAATGCATGAAAGTCTCACCCTAACTTTGTACCACCTCCCTGTTTTTTCTTTGAATTTGCAGGTTTTCTGCAAAGCTTTCAACAGTTCTC
>PYAF01000352.1:2915929-2935325 GCA_007407185.1 Glycine tomentella
AAAAAAAAAAAAAAAAATCTTTTCTCTTTTCTGAGTTTTATCAATCTTCAACACTTTTGACAATGATCAAACAAAGGCCTTTGTTTCCCTCCATGTCCATGAGTCTATCTATGCAATAGCATGGGAGTAACATAAATGAGAATGTTAAATTGGATTTATGGCTACACAAAATGGCCAAGATATAAAATGATTGTATAGAAGGAGATACTGGTTTCACTTCAATTGAATAAAAGATGAGAGAAAATCAGTTAAAGTGATTTGGACTATTATTCAAAGAAGGCCACTGAAAGTACCAATGACTAATGAGGAGAGCATATTGCATAGTTTTTAACATTGTGACCTGGCGGAAAGGGAGACCAAGAAAGGACATTGGAGGAAATTGTTAAGAGGGATCTCATGGTGAATAATATCCCTAAGAATTTGATCTTTTGACCGAATCCATTGGTGTTGTGTGATCCATGTAGCCGACTTCACTTAGTTGGATAAGGCTTTTATTGTTGGATTCTTTCTTGTAAATTTCATCTTATATTCATTGTTCTATATAATTATTCTGTATATCAATCCTTAGGCTGAGGGTGATTTTAACTCGAGCAATTTCCTCACATTTTCTCCTTCCTTTGAGTGATATCATTTCTAATCCTATAAAAAATGGTTGAAATCTCTTTATTCCGTTGTGTCATTTCTTTATAAAATATGTATGTGCTAAATTGAATAATGTACCATGACAACCTATTTCTATCTCTGCACATTATTTGGAGTTTGATACTGTTGAAAATCCTTCTTTGTATTTGCACCCAGTGTTATTCTTGTGCTCCCTCTTAATTTTTATTTCATTGCCTCAACATGGAGTGAATGATTTCTTGCTATGAAAGGACTGTTTTGTGACTGGCATTTATATAATTACAGTACCTGGTAGCAGTGCCTGTGAGATCACAATGTTTCATCAAGAAGATGCTGGTTTAAATACGGAGATGGCTAAGCTGGCTTTTCGCAAGGGCATATGGAACTATGTATGTAAGATGGATAATGCACTTAGAAGATACTCTGTTATAAGCTATCATTTGTCAAGTTCAGTTACCACTTCAGTCGATTTGATGCAGAAGGTTAGTGCTGTTAGTTTCACATATAATCATTTAATCTAGGGGGGTGTATCGGATTAGGATTTCAAAGGATTTAAAAAAAATTTATAAAATAATCTTGTAGTATTTAATCAAGATTTTTAAATGATATAAATAAGTTTTGTAGTATTCATTTAAGACTTTTTAATGAGGATAACAAAATCTAGTGGTATTCAATTACAATTTTTTATAACTTATAAAAAGTCTTTTGGTATTCAAAAATATATAAATTTCGATGGATTGTTTTTTAAGAAGGATTTTGATGAATTTTATCTGACTTTTTAGTGTAAAAAATCTATCAAACAATCTCACCTAAACTTTTGAGATTTTGTTAGACTCTTTTTTTTTTCTTTTTTTATTGGTTACCAAACTTTTTTTTTAATCACATATACTCTCTTCTTTCTTTAATATTCTTCAAGATTCCCTTATTCTTTTGGAATAATTTTTTTTAAATATACTCCTCCCATATGCACTTTTTTGTTTGTTTTCTAAATTAATGTTTGTCTTATGTGTTAAGTTTAACTATGTTTTCCTTATACTAACTATGTATATTATCTGCACGATGCAATATTTTTGTAACTATCACTTTAATGTTGTCATCCACTTAACTGCGTAATCCAAATTTTTCACCCTCACCACTCACTTTTATCCCATTTAAACATGTTATTGAATTTTTCATGGAATAATTGTAGTAATTAAAGAAAATAAAAAAGTCAATGTATAATTTTAAATCTATTATTTAAATCCAAAAGTGAAAATGAAAAAAAAATGTAATTGTAAGAAAAGTTAGTATAAAAGAATATAAAGCTAGAACCAATCTAGTTATTAAAAGATTAAAAAAAATATATTAGTTTTATTTTTTATTATTTTTTCACTAATTCTGATAATTTTGAATGTGTTTTTAAAAATTCTAGTAATCTTTTCAAATCTTATAAATTTATAATGTATAAAATCTTTTCAAATTTTTATGATATAAATTTATTAATATTTAAATTATCATAAAAATCTTATAAAGAAATATGATAAATCATAATATTTTTACATAAGTTTTAAAACTTATAAAAAAATTAATCTAAATTAATTTTTTAAAATCCTAATCTAATACACTCAGAGTGCTTGTTTCCTAGTTAGGTTGCTGTTACCTTTTTATCATAATTACCAGAACGTTGCTTGGGGCAGATTATGACTAGTTATAAAACCTTTAACCTATTAAACAACTCCTATGATGTTATAGATTCCTACTGGCAGGTTTAATTTTAGAGTTAATTCTAATTTCTAGCCTGGACAAAAATGAGAAGATTTATAAAACCACGCACTTATTTTCCCAATTCCCAAGAGCTCCTCCACACCACACATGTAGATATATTAGGCATGTTTTCGTGACTAATAGTCCTTTCCCTTCCCTTGTGTGGTGTGTAGGTACCTGCTTGCTTGGACATTTCGAGTAACATCTCTCCAGCAAATCCTACCGTCTTCCATGATCAAGTTACTGATGAATCTCAAATTAGGATGATCCAAAGAAGGCCATCAAGAAAGTTGATAGCCAATGGTTTGTTGCTTCTTGGGGGTGCTACTGCTATATGCCTGTCTCGTGGTCACTCTAGCCTAGGTGCTAAAGTTGCCATGGCATACATCATAAACAAACTTAGTAAGCGTGATGCTAGATCAAATCAAAGCAAACAAAGTTGAATGTAAGATTGATTTTATTTTTATATAATATTAATCAACAATGTAATATTGAATAGTCAAGATTATATATAATCTTAAATAATGTGAATAATCCTTATGATCTAGATGATTTACACATTCTTACATATATAATCTATTAGTAGATATTTATTAATATAAGATAAAGCATATAAACAATTGAAAGGTGAAAATTAATTTAGTTGAAAGTTTTATGAACAGTTAGATATTCTTAAACTCTAAATCTACAGTTAAAATATTTCTTTTATTTTCTTTTAATTTTTCTTTGTTTCTTTCTTTTCCCTGATTTGTCGCTTTCGAAAGCCCATTCGCTGTTGATCTCTCATTTTCCTCATAATGAGATTTTTCTCTCCACCTCCCTCCCTGACGGCAGACCAAATCATGCTGGCGCCCTTCATTCCTCTGTTGTATGTTCATCGATGGACTGGGTTTGTTTGAAACAAATCTGTTCGACCGGTGTAGGCGATGCATTCGGGGAAGAAGCGGAGGTTGGCGGCCTTGCCCCAAATGACGAGGTATAAGCCGAGGCAGAGGAATTTGCGGCGGAGGTCATCGTCTGAGTTGTTGTTTTTTTGTTGTCAGGGAGCCAGAGGAGGGTTTGGTGGGGCGGTGGGAGGGCGGTGGGAGCACCAGGCGGTGTAGTTGCAGAGGAGTTTGGTGCAGAAGGAGCGGAGGACGGCAGGGTCGAGGGCGTCGGGGGTGCGATGGCATGCCGTCGATCTCGGGCTCGACCTTGACGATGACAACATTGGTGCCGGCCTAGACACGCAGCGGTGTTTGTGTTATTTTTTCCTGCAAATCTGAAAAAGTTGTGTTTTTTTTTTCTTCTTGTTTCTGGACCGGTTTTTGGTTTCCAGATCTGAGAAAGAGAAGGAAAGCCGTTGTCGTTGCCGTCGCTTCTACAGTGGGTTTACGGTGTGGGTTGTTGGTGGATTTCCTGGTACTTCGCGGTGGTTTTGTCGTTGTCTTCATTCATTGTCGCGGCTGTGGTTGTTGCGGTGGTTTGGCCGTCGTTGGCTCTTGGTGACAGGGATGCCGATTGTTAGTGGTAGATGAGACTTGGAGAGATGAGGACAGGTAAAAAGTGGAAAAATGAGAAAAGAATGAAAAAATGTTAGCCTTTAATAATTGATCACAATATTAAAATTTTTATAATATTCAGTTGAGCTTCACATTTTATGCACACCGGATAACAAACTAAATAATGATAGGATAAAATGCAAATTATGTTTAATTTGAAAAAATATATTATTTTGTTAAAATTACATAAAAAAGTTAAAATTAAATTTAAAATTATTCTTTTACAAATTATGAAAATTATAATTTTAAGTATATTATATAAAATTATGCTTTATTTACTTAGGCACTTTTGTTAATATTATAAAAAAATTATATAAGATTTTAAAAATATTTAAATAAATATTATTTAATTGATAACATAATTTAATTATGTAACAAAACTATTATATAAAAATATATATTATATAATATTCTGAATTATAATATATAGCATGTAAATACTATAATAAATATTTAGAGTGGAGGAGATAGACCTCCTCTTATAATGTTACTATGTTGCTTCCTAATCTAATTCTTTTTTTAGGATAAAAAAATAGATTAGATCAACAAGATATGATAAACAATAGAATAGTATGATCTTATTATATTTACATAACAAATAAATTATAATAAGATAAAATAAATACCTATTTTATTCATCTTGTCCACCCAATGGACCTTTAATCTTTATATAATTGGTAACGAAATGAACATATTTTTGGTTCGAAGAAAATTATATTCAAATCTCTTAAACATGTCTTATATATTAGTTTTATAGATGAAAAAATATGATTGAGACTTGAGAGAAAAGACTCATTAAAAGTAATCAATTTTGTTAGAAATTAGTCATCAATAAAATTAATGGAATGCATTGAAAAAATATTTTGTATAATGATATATTAAATTTGGTTTGAAATGTGTATGATAAAATACACCTTGATTTTAACTTTATATTTATTTAATTCTATAATTTAACACATAATATTATATTAATATACTTTTATCCTATTATGTCTCGTACATATTATCATATCTTGTTCTGGTTTGGTTTAAATCTAAAATAAATACCTTTATTAAAATTTTGAGGTAGGTAGAGGCTAGAGACAAGTATACTAGAAGGCCGAAACCGGAACTTATTTTATGAACACGCCCGTTGAAAACAAATAAGTAATGATGAATGATGATTGTCTCCAATCCATTTCTCAATTGTTTTGAATATGTCCTCCGTGATTGGCTTATCACTTGGGCAGCTTAGATTCCTCTTCTCGATTACTATAGGCTTGATGAATTCTATGAACCTAATCTTAGTGGATATCCTCTAACCTATGTCAAAACTTTGGATTGGGTGATAATATTCATTTTCATGGTAACTAGCTAAGTCTTTTGGAACTCGAGAATCAATTATCACTTTAAGGGATCCTATAACCTGCTAGATCTATTATGTATCATGCAATACTACAAAAAAAAGTTTATATAAAAAATGTACAAAAATTCGGTTAAACTATTATTTTATATCCTAAATTTGTTTCGCAATATCACTTTAGTTTCTAGATGAAAAAAAAATGTTATAAAAAAATGTTTTTGAAACTACATCCTCTTTGTCACAGTAGTTCAAAATTGAAAGACATTTAACTAATACTATTAGGAGTAGTGTTGATTTGACACGTTTAATACTAAATAAAGTATCATGTGTGTTAATTGTAGAGATAATTAAAAATAATTAAATATGATTTGTGAGTTATTATAAATTTTTTAATATTTGTTTTTAATTCCAATGGATCAATTAAAAAAAATATCATATGTGTGTCTACGATACTATAAAGACTAAAATACATAAGTAAAAATTTAAAATTATTTTTAATTCTTCTTCAATCACTCCTCTTTATTCATTTCCATGATGTATGAAACATTTATAATCAAATAGACAAGATCAAAAGACTAATGCAAAATTAATACATAAAGAAAGAACAAAGATTGATGTAGAGAAGAAAACAAATTAATTATTATTATACTAATGTTCCTATCATTTTCGTTCCCGTGACATGACAAACACATATGTGTATCTAGTTGGTTGTGGTGGAAAGATTAATCTAAATTTTCAAATATTAATATAAGTGAGAGAAAATTTAATAGTATTTTTTTATTAGTCAATGTTAATTATTTTATTAGTAGAAGGGATATAAATCCATGATTTTTTTTCTTCTCCTTTTTCCTTCAACTACCAAAATCTTTTTTTAACAAAAATTTAGTATTGTATTCCAAGAGATAGTAAAATGTATCTTGACTCTTGAAGAAACCAATTATCATAATGAGAGGATAGATGAAACAATTAAAGTCCTATTAAAGTAGGTTATTGTGAAGAGAGAAGTACCACCAAAGTGAGACGAGGTCGTGTAATTTGAAGGTTTTTTCAAATTTGTCTATTAAAAAGAATTTTTCAAGTTTGTCAAAAGAAGTTGTAATTGAGAAGATTTTTTAATCAAGTTTGTTTAGAAAACTTGTAATCTTGTTTGAGTGAATATCTATTGATATGTTACCATGGATGTTGACTAGAGGTGTCGAACCATGTTAAATCTATGTCATTTACTCTTTTTTTGTAGTATTATTTGTATGTGTTATATCCTTTTATTTTTATTGTGTAGAGGGTTTTCAATGACAGACTGACTAACACTCAAACACTTGATATTATTAATTACACAAGTTTGAGATCGATTCATATAATATTTGTTGACCATCGTCCATGTAGTGACAGAGGAGGTGATAGAAGTCATGACAATTTGAGCATTGGGACCACATGATGCAAGAAGAGCCAAAAATACATAATGATCCTACTACTTCCAATGAGCATGAGCAAGATTGGAAGTGGCAGGGAGTAGGGCTATGTAAAAAAATCCATATCAATAAAATAATCTGTATCTAATTTAATCTAATCCATTTTAATCCATTTAAATGGATTAATTTCATATCCAAATCCAATTTTTTGGATTTTAAATCAAATTCAATTAATTGAATATGGATTGGATATTTGTTTGGATTTTTAAATCCAATTCAACTTTTTAGACAATGACGACTAAGTTTTTTTGGTCAACTTTGTTAGGAGCCATTTTTTGGATGATGTCGTCGAGAGTTATGTTGGTTGACTTCAACTAATGATGATTTTAGGTCGTCATCGGTTGAGCCAATTTTTTGGTTAATGTTGGTAAGGGGTCAATATTGATTTGAGACTATTTTTTAGCTGATGACATCTAAAGTCTTTTTGACCGACATCACTCGAAACTATTTTTTGGTCAACGTCAGCTATGTTTTTTTGTCAATGTCTATCGATATTATTATTTTATCAACATCATATACGTTTTTCGCTCGACGCCATCTAGGGTTTTTTTGGTCAATGTCAGACTAGACTATTTTTTGGCTGACATCGGCTGAAAAATATCATTGACCGACATCGGCTGAAAAAACATCATAAATCAACATCGGCAAAAAAAACCTAGTTAACATCGACCAAAATATTCCCCTAATTGACGCCGATAAAAAAAACCATAGTTGATGTCAACAAAAAATACCCCTAACTAGCGCTAGCCAAAAGAAATAGTCATGGTTAATGTTGGCCAACAAATCCTAGCTGTTGCCAACAAAAATATAGTTTCAACCAGCGTTAGCAAAAAAATGTAGCTAGCGTCGACCAAAACATAGTCTTGACGAATGTTGGCAAAAAAATATCAACGACCGACATCGACCAAAAAAAACCTTAACGATGTTAGCCACAAAACTCTAACCAACGCCGACAAAAAATATCATTGACCAACATTGACTAAAAATCCTAACCGACCTCAACCAAAAAGTAACCCTAACTAAGATCGACCAAAAACATCATTGATCAATGTCGACCGAAAAATGCACTAACTGATATTAGTCAAAAAATAGTCCTGATTGATGTCGGTTCAAAAATTATTAGACCGATATCTGTCGAAATTGCCCTGGTTGAGATAGGCTAAAAATACAGTAACCAAGATTGATAAAAAAACAACCTTGACCAAGATCGGTTAAAAATAGCTCTTAAATGGACAAACACTAAGTTTTCACTTTTTAGCATTTAATAACTAAACTTTGTAAAAAAAAAAAAACTTATAACATTTAAGTGGATATAAATTGGATATGACCAAATTTATATCCATTTAAATGAATTGGATCTTGAATATAAATTATTTTAAAGAAAAATATAGATATAGATTTAAAATTCAATCCATTTTGTACAAATCATGAGCTTGGAGAAGGTGGGTGATTTGAATAAGTCTGGTATAATGGTTATTGGAATTTAGTTTAATAGGCAGGGTAGAGACTCTTGTGATTTCTATCGGGAATGACATGTTAAGGGAAGTCATTGATGGATCGAGAAAAACTATTAACCGTTGGGCTAATCTAACACTCAAACACTTGACATATTAATTAAGTGGTTTTAAAAATGTTAGATGACACCAACTAATAAGAAGAGAATAAACTGATTGAAGTTTTTTTTTTTTCAATTTAAAAAATCAATGTCACCTAATATTACGATTTTAGGGTTAAATTAATTAACAATTTATAATTTAGGAGCAAAATTTTCATTTTATTAATCTTAG
Source organism: Glycine tomentella (assembly GCA_007407185.1). Lineage (NCBI taxonomy): Eukaryota > Viridiplantae > Streptophyta > Magnoliopsida > Fabales > Fabaceae > Glycine > Glycine tomentella. Next base: position 2,924,433 of record PYAF01000352.1, read on the forward strand.
GCAACATTTTAATCAATCATTGCAACTAAATCGGTGATTTACTCGAAATCATATATTAGCAAGCTGCAGTGGAATAAAAAGAGCCTAATTGAGGATTAGATCTTTCAAATTCATAATTCTTGTTGAGTTTATTCTCAATGAGTCTGCCTAGTATACCAATACCATGCGTTGTAAGTCAGTTCTCTTTGTTTCTTCCGGTTTTGGTCCCTATGGCTATGAGTTAACAAAAAATAAAATAAAAAAATGGTAGTTAATAGTTATAGTCCGCAAAAAGAGTGCGCTACCAGGCATTTTTAGGCGTGTTCCTTCTCCCTCCTAAATATAGGCATTGGAACAAATGTGATGGTGTTGAAGGAATGTTATGTTCGTTTCAAATTTAATGTTCTTTCCTGTTGGATCAAAAGATAAGCACCATCTTGCCTGTTTTCCTTTCTGTTCTGCATCCCATTGTGCAAGAAAATGCACCACAACCACAACCTTAACCTTGCAAGGTTGTGGATTCCTTTGCTTGCAGTCTCAACCACCGTAGTTCATTGCAAAACTGCCTCCCAAGATGGTATTATGATATCCAAACCAAAATCTTTCTGATTGATTGCATTGCATTGTTCTCATTCTTTCTTATGCTTAATTTTGCAGTTTCAGCCCTTAATGTGATGTATACAAGCTTAAATTCCCCTTCAAAGCTGAGTGGCTGGAAATCAAGTGGAGGTGATCCGTGTGGCGACTCTTGGGAGGGAATCAAATGCTCAGGATCTTCTGTCACAGAAATGTAATATAATATAATGTAACATATTATGTTTCTTTTCATCAACTCCTTAGACATTCTAACTATTTTTTTACTTTCAACAGAAATTTATCTGACCTGGGCCTTTCCGGATCAATGGGCTACCAGTTGTCCAGCTTAAAATCAGTTACCGACTTGTGAGGCCCTCAGACACACACTTTCTTTCTTTCTTTTTTTAATAATTAATTAATAAATAAATAATAAGAGAACATCGCTTAAATGCCATACATTAATTTTTTCATAGTACAGTGATTTGAGCAACAACAACTTCAAGGGTGATATACCATATCAACTTCCTCCAAATGCTCGTTATATGTAAGTCAGCTCACTTGCATAAAATGCTGCCAAATATTACTACATAAATATAACACTTGTGGCTGCACCTAATAAGTTAAGCTTGGTATCAGAACCAACATGACCAAGTGATAATTCGCACTCTTCTAATTAAATTATTATTCAAGCACAAGATATGGTAAGCTGATTTTCATGTCATGGTCATGGTGTGTGTTGAAGATACTATAAAGTTTATTCATGGATTTATACCTAACAACGTAACTACATAAGCTTTTAGAGCAATTGGTTCTTAATAGTAAGTTCCCATATATTGTTCTTGTAAAGCCTTATTGAGCTTTTTTCACCTTAACAATATTAGGTAGATTTGGGATTTCCGTCATGCTAAGATATTGGTCAATATGATTTAAACTTAACATATCCGTTTGATATTATTGCTAAAATTTAGAAAGTGCTTCCTAACATTATTTATCAGAGATGATTGGATTCATTATTTTAAAGGAAGGTCAAGATTCAAGAATGTAATCTGTTAAGAATTTTTCTTCTTCTATGCAACCTGCATTTGGTTTGCGCCATATGTTTGTCATCAATAATTCTGGTATCTGGTCATGCAGAGATCTTTCTAAGAACGGCTTCACTGGAAGTATACCTTATTCCTTCTCTGAAATGGATGACCTCAACTACCTGTAAGAATTGTTCTTTCATATTTTTATTCACAATTTTCCTTGGAACTCTCCTTTGTTTCTAAACATGTTATGCATGCAGAAATCTTGCACATAATCAGCTCAAAAACCAGTTGGGCGATATGTTTGGGAAGCTCAGTAAACTCAAACAACTGTAAGTGTGAACATGCAACAAGGTTTCTATTGTCAAGATCTTTACTTTCATGTTATTGTTGATTTTGGAATTTAAGTGGAGTTTAGAAGCTATTATTAAGAACCCAGTTCCAGCTGTGTATAAAATAATGCATCGATGCTTGGGAGACAATTATTTTTTACTTTGAGATTATTCTGTTATATATGGAGACTCCTCTGTCCTCTCTTTCCTTATCTTTTTCACTTGAATCCACTGTTATGTTGAGCTTATAAGGATTTATTTCCTCTGTGCTGATGCAATAAGTCACTTCCAGAAAAGCTTCTATGCCCCTTATACAACTATACAATATATGCTATATTTCAAGTATAACTGCTTGCACTTTATTTTTTATATTAATGAAAATGATGATTCTTTGTTTCCATATGGAACTGAATAATTTTAAGACTTTCCCCTTCTTATTTGGCTTCTTACTTAGTATATTATTACCAGGATTCTTCAAACATGAAAATTTTATTAACCGTATATCATTGAATAACATGTAGGGATGTATCTTCAAACGTGCAAATTTTATTAACCGTATAGCATTGAATAACATGTAGGGATGTATCATTCAATTCACTATCAGGAAACCTACCCCAGAGTCTCAAATCGCTCAAAAACCTCGAGAAGTTGTAAGAACAAGATCACTATCACTATCAGGGAATAATACATACACACATTTTTTCACTGTAAGCTTCTGTTTTTCCTTATACAGGCACCTACAAAACAACCAATTCACTGGTTCAATAAATGTCCTTGCCAGCCTTCCACTTGAAGATTTGTAAGTTCTAGTTTGCCCACCTTGGAATGATTTTCCATCCCCCCATATAAAATGTTCAAGTATCTTCATATATTTGATTTTTTAGATTTTCAGTGCAGTAGTGGCAACCATATATATTTCTAGGATCATCTAAATATGCATTATACATCATATTTATATATGACTATGTGGTCATTTATTCGTTCGATTATTTGCAAAAAACCATGAGCAACATCCTTCATTATGAGGAAGTAAAATGTCAACGTTGTCTAGTCAACTTATGAATCACTTTGGTAAGGCTAAGATATTTTCACTTAACGAGTCAGTTTTTTAGTTTCCAAAATGTGAAGTAGTAGTGAAATCTATTGAAGGAATGATTAGTATACCTGAAATCTGATAGTGAATTGGATTTGCTCTTCCGAGAGAAGTAGTATTAAATTAAGTAGTATTTTAATTTTAACAGGAATGTTGAAAACAACAAATTTACTGGTTGGGTTCCTGAGGAGTTAAAGGAGATAAATAACTTGCAGTAAGTATTTTCTAACGGTCATTTATTGAAGGATGCAACTTATGTTGTTTCTCTAACTTAGTGTTGTTAATTCTAAAGAACTGGAGGAAACTCTTGGTCAAGTGGACCTGCACCTCCTCCTCCTCCTGGTACTCCCCCTATCAAGCATTCCGAGAAAAAGAATGATAAATCTGTTATTAGTGGAGTAGCTATAGCAGGCATAGCCTTTGGCGTACTAGCAGTAATTATAATTGTTGTTGCTCTTTCTAAAAGAAGATCATCAAAAACTTCTTCACACTTTATCGATGAAGACAGGAGTAGCCAGCATAGATCTTTTACACCCCTTGCATCTCAGGAGTTATCAACAGATTCGGGTCATGATGTCAGCAAAGACTACAGAGGTGGTCTTTTTCTATTCACAGATTTTGCAATACTTTCTGTTGTTATTCATGACTTGTTCTGATCTTTATTTCGTATGTCAGCCCAAATATTTTTCTTTTTTATTTAGACTATAACTATAGCATAAAAGAAGGTGTCTTTCTATAGACAGTTCCTGCTTGGCACTGTCTGTGATTATTAATAAACCAACTATTTATCTATATTTGATGCAGATTTCATTTTTGTTTTCTTTTTCGTTGGAATTTAGATTTAAATATTCCCTTGTGTCATGACTTAAGTTGATATTATCTTCTGATAGAAACTGAGATTCAAAGAGTATTATATATCTACCAAAGGGAGCTCAGTTTCTTACAACAAAGGAAAATCCTCAGGAGACTAAAGACAGAAAGTAAGATGTATAGAGAAAAAACAGAGCGCTAAGGAGCTGAAATGAGCAGTCCTTCCCAGGCCAAATTCTCCGATATCCTCTTTTCCCTGTCTTTGTATACAATTTTCTCTCCCTTCCCCCATTAATCAAATTTATGTCCTTTCTCCTCCTATCAATTCCTTCTCTCCCTTGCTCTCTTCACTAATTCCTTCCTCTCATACACACAGGCTCTTATCATTGTTAGGTCCATTATTCTTCAATGCTTCTCTTCTTCTATTCACTTGTGTCAACTGGCCATCATCTTCACACTAGTTTATGTAATGATAGCGAAAGTTGACTACAGCCAATATGGAGTTGGCATGCATTTAACTGATTTCAGTTGTCGTATTGATGACAGGATTTAAGTCAATGGATTCTACTTCAATTGACGTAAAGGCTTTGCAAAAATCTCCATCAATTGGTGTTAGATCATCAGTCTCCGATTGTGTGCAATCCTTTAATGACAACGAGTTTGCGAATCGTCTAAATTCTAAGAGAAGTACATCAATCCGTGTTACTACTTTTTCACATGCAGAGTTGCAGTCTGCTACTGCTAATTTTGCTTCTGGTCGACTTCTTGGTGAAGGATCCATAGGATGTGTTTATCGGGCTAAATATGCTGATGGAAAGGTACTTTCTGTTTAATTAATCTGCACCTACACGTGTGCTTTAGTATAAAATAGTCATGGATACACTAGTATATGTATGTGCATGGAAATTCATAATATTACTAAGAAGAACCTCCGAGTCAAATGTCTTTTCAAATGAAGATGCAAATACATATATGACATACCTATGTTCATGTCTGAATTGCAGCCATAAATGTAGAAAACTAAAATTAGTTATCGGGTCAGGCATGGCTTTTGGGACAACCATGGCTGCAATTCTCGGGAAAACCTTAAACATATGTTTTTTCTTCAGGTATTGGCTGTAAAAAAGATCAATCCTTCGCTTTTAGATGGTCGTCCTTCCGAGGAATTCTCTCAGATTGTTTCAAACATTAGCAAACTTCACCACCCAAATATTGTTGAGCTTGTCGGATATTGTTCGGAAACCGAGCACATGTTAATTTATGATTATTTCAGAAATGGCTCGCTCCATGACTTTTTACACTTGTCGGACGACTTCAGCAAACCCCTAACTTGGAACACCAGAGTCAGAATTGCATTGGGAGCAGCTCGGGCTGTTGAGTTAGTCTACATCTACTATATAGTGCTTGCATTTTGACATAGATGTTATGACAGTATGAACAACATATATCTGTGTATCGATAGGCATCCATAGTGTTAATTTATGTACCAGAAAAGTGGTCCACTTACAGCCGTGTTTTGTTCAGGATTCTTCCTAGATAGGAGTACAACATCACTAATTTTTTGTGACATTTTCCATTAAAATCTATATTATACATCAGTTAGGTCATTACTATATTAAAAACAGGTGTTAATTTGTTGAATAGACATGTATAAAAATGATATTACTTAAATATAACGATAGATAATTATTTATATAATTCAAATGCTCAACAGATTTCTAAAGTTGATAATCTATGTAGATTTGGTACTTTACGATATATTGCACTCAGTAGTGGATCTAAGTTCAAATTATAATCTTTCTTTTATGTTGATTGCGTTTGAATACTATTAACACTATTCATTTTATGGACACAATCTAAATTTTCAGGTACCTACATGAAATTTGTTCGCCTCCTTTATTGCACAAGAATATTAAGTCTTCCAATATTTTGCTTGACACGGATCTGAATCCTCGTCTCTCAGACTATGGTTTGGCATCCTTCTACCAGGTTTTTTGTTGTTATAGTCTCCTTATTATTGTATACTTATTTCCTTCTCTTTACTGCCTGTATGGAATTTTGATGTGTGATGTTTTAACATTCCTAGAAATAATGCCTGCATATTTTGTTTTTGGCTGATTAAACTCGTTAGCCCTTACGGTTTGCTTCACGATCCTTATTTCCTCACAAATTCTTACAGCTTCTAGACAGCTTCTATTTCCCTATTCCCCACCCCTGTGGTAGTTATTATCAGTACCAAATTCAGACAACTGAGACAAGAGTTCCCCAAATTTATGCGTTGGTATCACTTTCCACCTATTAGTTGCAACGTAGAACTTGCTACAGAAATGAATTAGAAAGAAGAAATTTTGATAAGATTTTTCTTTGATATTAAAAAGCATTCCACATGTTGCTTTGGCCAAATATTAGAGATAGATAAATTTGTAGACAATGAGCTATGGGTATATTCGGTGGGGTTACTTGTCTAACTTCGTATTGAATTATGCTTTTTTATTTTTTAATTAAATGCACTTTTTTGGTTAGGATTATTTGTCGGGAAACTATCATTTTGTTGTTTTTTTCAAATATTCTCTCAAGAATTTGAAGCCAAAATAAACTAATTGGAAGTCTGCCGAAAGCACATTAGGTGTTGCTTAGGTCAAATATTCATATTTACTGATACGGAAAAAAGGTTGAAGAATATTTTGTGAAGTTATTTTTCTATATTAATATTGTATTATGCTAAATTTCATATTTACTGTTGACATGCTGTAATAGGATATCAAACAGTTTTAAGTCATAACTTCCTAAACTGCCCTGCTTACATTACCCCTCGCAAAGGCAATAATCCAGTCCAACTAGTAAATGAAAAATATGATCTTTGTATCTTAATACCTAATTAACTTCTTCAGTACCTGTATTTAATGTGAGAGGGTGTGAAAAACTATACACTAAATTGACCAAAGTATCGAATTGATTTTCTCTTTTCCAAAGAAGATTCAAACTCAATCCCTGATTGTTAAATGTATTTGAATTCATTTTGTACATGTTAATTTTTGGTTGGCGTAATTTACGAGTCTTATTTGTTCCTACTTGCTAGCGTACTAGCCAAAATCTTGGGGCAGGATATAATGCACCAGAATGTACAAAACCTTCAGCCTATACCCAGAAGAGTGATGTATACAGTTTTGGAGTAGTGATGCTGGAACTTTTGACAGGTCGAATGCCTTTAGACAGGTAGATAAATTGTGTGTTTTTCTTTGATTTGGTTCTGAATCCAATTAGGATAGAGTTGTTTTTTATATATGCTGCTTGTGGTCTTCAGTTCAAAGACAAAAGCAGAACAATGTCTGGTTCGTTGGGCCACCCCACAACTTCATGACATTAATGCGGTGGAAAAAATGGTGGACCCTGCCTTGCGGGGGCTATACCCTCCTAAGTCACTCTTCCGATTTGCTGATATCGTCGCCCTCTGTGTTCAGGTCAGTTTAATTAATTAATTGTCATACTATACTATCATATACTATACTATACTACACATGATTCATTATTTTAATATGCTTCTTTTCTTTGTATCAGTCTGAGCCTGAATTTCGGCCACCTGTGTCAGAGTTAGTTCAGGCTTTGGTGCGATTAGTTCAACGTTCAAGTATGACAATGAGGGAGGATTTTGAGTGAAGAAGATACCACTTCGATAGATGTATTTTTCTTTTTCTTCCATTAAAAGTAGTTGTAGCTTGGACAAGAAAAGCTTCTGGATTATTTATTTATTAAAAGATTCATAATTTCATTTCTATCTTCTTCTCTTTAATTCACTGTCTAATATATTGCACCACGTGACACTGATGCCAGTAGCCCTAATCTTCCTCCTTTCTTCTTCCAGTTCCAGGGGGTATTGCCATTACAGCAAGAGGCAATCCTTGTTCCCAATCGGCAACGTTAAAAGGCATATACGCATATATTAAAATAATAATTTCTTATTCATTTTTCATTCATTGATTCACAATTTTAAGTGTTATATGAAATATATTTATACAATTAATTAACAATATGAATACAATATTAAGAAATAATATTTCAAATTTCTTCTTATCTATATTATTTTAATAATATTTTCTTATCTAAGAAAAATAATAATTCAAATTTAAATTCTATTTTCAACATCTAAGTATAGTACTATTCAGTCCCAAAACCTTTCTGCCAAGTGTTTTAACATGCCTACCTATCTGCCAAGTCTTCTCTGCCTTTAAATATAGCAACAATGATTTGAACTTGGTATACCACCAAAGTAAGCATATCAACTAAGGCTATTAGCCCATTACTTCGGGTGTACAACCTTTATAAGTGGTCCATTTTACACCACTATTGACAGTCTTTAGATTAATCTAAAGTGTACATTCCTATTATTATTATTATGTACCATCTTCATCAAAACATTTATCTCTTTACTCTCCTTCCCTCTCTGCTACCTCCGACCGTCCACTACCTCCGATGGCCCATCACCAACGTCCCTCCACTGCCTCCTTCTTTGTGTGCTTCTCTTATCTTTTCCTCTTTTAATTTCACATTTTTCATTGGACACTTTTAAATCTGTTCTACATCTGTTTTGCAAAATACTAGTAGGTTTTAAATCTTACATTAAAACTATTCAACCTCCTTCTTTTCTTATGTGTGTACCTTGTTTGTTTCATTAAAAATTTTAGTTACATGTGTTAAATAAATTTCATATTTTTTTACAATAAATATTTTTTTATTTTAATAACTTTCTTTCATTTTTATATTCTTAACCACATATCTTTAGATAAATGGTTCGCAAAAATAAATTGCTTTTAATTATTTGTCCTACACTCCTACATTTATTAAAGAAAAACAAGTGATATAAGATACATTTCTAAGGTGCACATTATGTCATTATTTATAGTTAAAATTCAAGAAATAACTAGCTTTTTTTAAAAATGGTCCTTAAAAATTATTTAAAAAAAAGTTTAAAAAACAAATTCAAATAAACATATGCATCCAAAATATTAATTATTGAGCATATGATCCAAGAGATACTTCTACGCTATGTATGGTGGTTCATGATGAAGCACCAAGAATAACATACTGTAGTGGATCATTTTGACCTATTAAATTTGTAAAAGTTATTTGATGTGTAAAACAAAAAGGAGAGAATTAAATTGCGACACAAAAATTTCATTGTGCTCTTATGTGAGCAGTTTTGATAATAATAAAAAAAAAAGTGATTATAAAACACAATAAATCGATTATTTTGGTCAAAATTTTGATTTTTAAGTACAAATACTTGGTTTGTATTGTTCAATATATTTTTTGTGAAGACAAAAATCTACTCTATCGATCTCACAGGTTTCGAAGGTAACTCTCTTCCAATCATTGGTACCAAACTCCCGCATTTCATTTTTATATTCGGTATTTTTATTTGTTCATGGAACCGAACACAACCCAAAACTGTCATAAAATATTAAAAATTATCAACTTTACTATTAATTTTGGACTTTTGGCTATTTTTATATAGAAAATAAAAAATACAGGTATATTCTTTGCTATAAATTTTTATTTTTTTTCTACTGAGCACTATTCTTTATTATCTTCTATTTTCTCTATGTTTCATATCTACCAATCATATTGTTTTATATTTGTTTTGACCTCCTGAGACTCAGACTCAGAATATTTATTATTTATTCAAGATCCAGCGTTGTGTCAGTAGACTGCAGAGGTCAAATTTAAATCGATGCAAAATAAAAATTAAAAATCACTTAAAAATTAAATATTGAACTAAATCAATTTTTTTGAATTTATTTAGATAATTTTTTCTCAAACCAATTGATTAGATTTAGTTTGTAATTTGTATTTTTGAAATTGATTCAAATCGTAACATTTTTACTAATATTTATATTATTTTAGTATTATGTATTTTATGTATATATTACATGAATTTTATAATGTTTTGTAATATTGTGTATAAGAAACTTATAAATGGATGGTACTTTTTTCATACTATTTTTTTAAGATATATTTAATTTAAAATAGATAAAATTTTATAAATTTTTTGTAGAAAATTTAACATATTAATAAATTTAGTAGATTACTTTTAGTAATTTTTAATTTTATTTTATTTAAAATATGAAAAGAAAGTATATAAATTTTATGAAATAATATTTTAGTAAAAATTATAAAAATTAAACTAAATCAAATTGAAAAATATTTTTTAAAATTTAATTTGAGTAACTTTTGGATAAAAAATTGAAGCAAATCCAGCCACATGCAATAATCTAATAGACGGTATATTAAAAATTTCCATACTAAAATTATGCTCACTCAGGCCGGCGATAGACTGAATGTTTTTGTTTTCATTATTATTTGAAATCTTCCTCCGTTCATTGACCACGCCACCCTCGTGTTACATTTTTTTTTCTTAAAAAAAAAAAAAAAAAACTGCACCCTGGTTTCCACGCTATCCTCGCTGCAAATATAATAATGAAATTAGTGCGGTTAAATTGCATTACGTTTTGGCAAAATGATTGAATGCATTTTATTTGCAAACTTGTATATCACATTTTATAATTTTTAAATTAAAAATTCCAAAAAAATTAATACATTTTGTTGCTTACATTTTGCATATTTTTAAATCACTAAATTTTGAAAGCACTGTTGTCTTGCTAAAACATTCGGGGGAAAAAATCAAGGATGGCTAGGCACCAAACAACAGTACATAAACAAATATTTATTGAAAAAGATCAAGTTTTTTTTTTAAAATATTCTTTTTCTTTTAATAAAAAAAAAACATCATAAGTTCACATAAATTGTAAACTTTTTCAATAAGTAAATCTTCCAGTTTATATAAAATTTTTAGATTATCTATACAAAGATCATAAATTTTTATTGTATTGTACATTTTTTTCCCAAAGTCATACTATAGGTGTTCAAGTGATTATATTGATAAAAAAAATTTGTATTTAATAAAAATCTAACATTAATTTTTTATTAAATAAATTATTCTTATTTATGTGAACACAAGAATATCTTAGATATATCAATTCTTTGTATTATTTTTTTATTGTATATTTAACTTGTGGCCTAT
>PYAF01000352.1:2949054-2963287 GCA_007407185.1 Glycine tomentella
AACCTCTTTTTATTTAATTCAATTGTTATGATAACCAACATAATAATAATTAATTAATATATTTATTAGAAAATAATTGTATAATTCTTTATTATAAGATAATCAAAATTAATTAATTTAAATTACTTTATCAATAATATCATAACTAAAAAGTATTTTAGTTATGATAAATATAAAAATTATAATTAATTTATAAAAAAAGTAACATAGCGGAGCGACAAGTGCGTATAAGCACGATAAAAGACTAGTTAATTTTAATAAAGAATAATTAATGTAAGAGATATTTTGAATTAATTCTTATAAAAAAATTATTTTTAGTTTGGAGCCTATAATAAGGATAGAAAGCAGTAGTGTAATACATTTTTATGTCTTAATTTTCTTTATATTTATTAGTAATAATTACTCTTACTTCTAAATAAATTATTCTAACTTAACACTAGTAATTAATAAAACCGTAACCAATGTTAGAAAGATATGTAGAACGTAATAATAATTATCTTCGTTTCATTTCTAATTATAAGATCCGATTATTTAATTTTATTAACATTAAAAATTAGTTAATTTAGTTTATAATAAATCCTAAATTTATCCAATTATACCTTTTATGATATGAGTGACCAATTAGAATGCAGTTAGGATGAGATGTGGTAAGATTATTGGATATCCCTGACAGGTTAACAGTGACATGTGTGAGTTGGATCACTTAGATGCAAGTTTAAGAGGAAAAAATAAAGAAGTATAAATTGTAACATTCTCAAAAATATATTTAAATTATAATAATTTTAAAAAGATATTTTAGATTATAATTAAATTATAATAATCTTAAAAAGATATTTTAGATTATAATTAAATTATAATAATACGATTTAGAAAGAATAAGGGGAAAAATTTTATTGTTTAAACTAAGAAATAAATAGGTGCTAATTAAAATTTTTAAGCTGAGGACCAAATCTTTGAGAAAGATCTTTTGAAGGTCCATGTGGCATTAGGGGAAGTAATTAAACAAAATCCATCTTTAGCAATTTCCAAGTTGCACATGTCATTAAAAAGAGAGAATAATAATAATGATGAATTAGATAAGTAAGTTTAGATATTTTCTTATAACTAGGTATCTTTCTAACTAAATCCTTCTATCATAACTACATCAAGCACTACAAATAGTATGGAAGATTCAAAACTCGCACCAAAAACCTCAAAGCTTTCTCTCCTCACAACCTTTCTCTACCACTTTCCTTTCTTTGAAAACTATCCTGGCTACTCAATCCATCAAACTTATCAAAGGTAGGCTAGGCTTAAATCTTTAATTTATAAGGTGTTTAAGATTATTTTAGGTGCTTAACTTGGCCAGACTTAGTCTTTATTTAAAATAGAAAACTATGCTTGAAAGAGTTACGGTATGTTATGGTGATTTTTAAACAAATAATTTAGAGTCTAAATTATTCATACTTTAGGAAGTTTTATGAGAGGATTTAATACTATCTTAAGCATTTTAAATTAAAATGGTGATTAATAGTAATGGACAATGGCTTTACATACGTTAAAAAAAAAAATAATAAGCTGATAGATTATCCGTTTATAAGATATATTATAATATTCAAATAAAAACCAAAATATTTACTCCAGCTTTTTGCTTTTCTCGACTACCAGCACCTCGGGCTGTCATCTTAATGCATATTCCGGACTCCTATACGAGCTATGACTAACTCAGCTACTATTTAGTTCCCAACAAATTAAGAATAGCTATATAGATGCTATACTTTCTCACGTAGTTTTTAATTCGGCTAGTTTAATATAACTATCCCGGCAGCCATGCTATACTGTTCCACGTAAATATATTCCATTCCTGTTTGATACTCGTCTATATACTTATATATATATATATATATATATTTCAATATAGCATCTTTAGCTTCTTAAGACCATGCCGGTTTCCCACATGAATTTTCATTCCTGATGCAAGCCATATACCAACTTGGATTAGCTATATATATATATATATATATATACATATATATATATAGCACACATATTATGTTCATGCCTATCTCAGTGAATATCAGTCATCCCGATAAAAAGAAGAAAATTCATCTCGACACCTTTACTCATCATTCACCTACCCAGCATCTCGGTAAAATCTTACCCAGCCCAAAACCCATGCACGTACTGTCACTCCCTTACCATACAGAACCCGGCCTGCGCTCATCCTGGCACCCCTGCAAGCTTTATAGCTTTAGCTCGGCACACCTACATGCTTTATAGCTTTAGCTCGACACCTATGTCGGTTCAGTTATACTCACCAACCCGACACCTTTGCATGTACAGTTACACTCACTGCCACACACACATCTCGGCAACCATGAAAACGGTCATAACCCGGCACACATGCAAACCCAACTTGACCCACAGTACCTCTGCAGTGTCGGATGACATTTATCGAACACCCATCTCGGCCCCCTTCACTGTCGGACTCTCCTCCCTTATAGACCTCGGCCCCTATGATTACACAGACCTCGGTACCTTTGCACCTCGGCATGGCCGGACTCCCCTCACGTATCATACACCTTTCTACATCTTTGCACCTATGCAAGCCCGGCTATACTCATGGTACCTCTGTCGGACCCGACATAACCACCTCGGCACCTCGGCACTACCAAATTATACTCACTTAGATCCCGACATCTCCACCCTCTTACCATACACGCACCTCGGCAACCCGGCAGGCCATCCCGATTTCATATATATATATATACTTATATATATATATACATGTATATAAATCTTAACTAAACTGCAATAACCTAATAGGATATAATTATTACGAGGACAATGTTTAGTATATTTATATGATAATTTTACATGATGAAATCATTTCTAATTATTTCACCAACCCGGTCTTGACTATATATATATATATATATATATATATGTATATATATATATATATTAATCCACGTATATCAAAGCATTGGTATAAGATCGGCAGCTCGTAAATATTAAATTTATTTTAGTTGACAAGGTATGAAATGTTAACTACCTTGCTTTATGGAAGAAGAGTAATATCTTCCTTATATTATGAATTTTTGTGATATGAATGAGATTGATCCGGTTTTCAGGAACGAACCTATGATTTTAAGATTGATTCAAGTTTCAAATTTTGAGACCGGACCTATGATTTTATGAGAATGACCCGAGTGTCAAATGTTGGAGACCAGGCCTATGATATTACAAGAGATCAGGTGCTAATACATGGAAATTCATGCATGATTAGCGTAAGACGGCCACAACATTCCTACATAATGTACATATGTAGAGGCCATGTGCACCTGTGACCATTTCATTCCATGCATTCATTCGACTATATTGATTTACTTGCTAATCTGCTAACGTGTTTGATGGATTAGATTTGTCTACTAAGAAATTTATTTCTCACTAGATTTATTTAATGTTTTATCTTAAATGGCTTCAATCATACTATTCCTTGATGCACTGGACATAACTTGGTACATTGATGAAGTCAGAAACTGTTATGTAGTCACTATGCAACCAGTTCTGCGTGCTCACATCTACTTCGGCGCCCATTTTCCCATCTCTGTTTTTAGTAAAGACTTTAATCCATCTGACCCGTTCTTTCAATTTACTCCTATGTATCCGAATCCGGTCACAGACCCCCATAATCGTGCTCAATGAAGAGGATAGTACTGGAGACCATGTTTGAATGAGGGGTTGTGTATTTTGTAAATAAATAAAACTGTTTAAAACACTACAATATTAGGAGTGTATTATAGAGATGGTATGAAATGAATGTAATCTAGAAAGTGGTATGTAATAAAATATGATGTATATATATATATATAGTTTCTTTTGTTTCTACCTCAATTATATTTTTTTTAGTTGATAAACAAAAAGATAAAAATAAACTAAACTAAAATAAGAAAATAAATAATTAAGTAACTAAATAAATATAAACATAGAATAAATTTTTAGATTGTTACATAAATTAATTAACTAAAAATTAGACGTGGAAGAAGGAAGGAATGATGGTTGTGTCATGTGTGTTGTGTTGTGATAGGATGTGGAAAATTATTTAATTACTAGAGAATTGAAATTAGAAATTAGAAAACGTGGTTTGTTCTGTTTTGATAGTTATAATATACATAGATAGTTATGTAGTTAGTTATGTTAGTTTTGTTACCCTCTGATATATATATATATATATATATATATATATATATATATATCAGCAACTCATCTCCTTTGTAGTGTGCTTCTTCTATTCTTTTCAATAGCAAGTTTATTCTTTCTTTCCTTCTTTGCTCTTTGTGTTTTATCTCCTCCTTGCTGGGCCTGATACCTTACATGGTATCAGAGCTGAAAAAGATCCATGGAGTCCACCAACTCAGCAACAACTGATGGAAACACAACATCAACAAATTATGGAAGTGCAAGATCAACAAAGAAAGTTATGAAGACCTTCTCTATTCCCATAGCAGACAAATTGGATGAAGATTGTTTTCTTCCATGGCAACAGCTTGCTCTAGCAACCATAAATGGTCATAATCTGCAACACCATCTCAATAAAGATAAGATCCCAAATCAATACTCTGCACCAGACAACCCAACTGAAGAAAATGAAACCGAAGCCTATTCAAATTGGCACCAGCAAGACAATCTGTTAGTATCTTGGTTACTCTCCTCTATGAATATCTCCTTCAAGAATCGAATGGTGGGATGCCAGTTCGCACACGAAATCTGGAACAAATTGCAGGTCTATTTTGCTTCTCGCACTCAAGAAAAGGTAAAACAATTGAAAAATCAGCTGAAGAACATCAAGAAGAAAGGCCCTGCATCAGAATACCTTCTTGAAATAAAAAAGGCAGTGGATTCTCTAGGAGCTGTTGGTCACCCTTTAACAGAGGCAGAACACTCAGAGGCTATTCTTGATGGATTAAATGAAGAATATACTCCTCTTATCACCTCTGCCATGTCTCGTTTTCCTCCTTTTTCTGTCATCGAACTAGAAGCCTTCTTGCTAGCTCAAGAAGATATGCTTGACAAGTTTAAAAAAATCTAACTCTACTCCTATCCAAGCTACCTTTACTCAGAGATCCATGCAACAAGACAACAATGGAGGTCGTTCCTTTGGAGGAAGAAGAGGCAGAGGAGGTCAGAGCTTTAGAGGTAGCAGAACTCAAAACAATTCTTGGAACCAAAGTCGTCTGCAATGTCAGATTTGTGGCAGACAAGGTCACCCAGCGTGGAAATGCTTCCATAGATATGACTCTAATTTTCAAAATACTCAATTCACTTCTCCACAGAATCCATAGAATCCCATACCTCCTCCTCCTCCACCTGCCTCCTTTCATAATCCTGCGTCCTACATTGCTGGGCCTGCTTCACTCATTGACAGTTCTTGGTATCCAGATTCGGGATCCACTCATCACTTAACTCATGATCTTGGTAATCTTTCATCCAGCTCTGAGTATAATGGCTCTGAGCAAGTTCATATAGGGGACAACACAGGTATGCAGATTCAGCATGTTGGCCATTCTTCCTTAACATCTGATACTTCTTCTGTTTCTTTCAAACTCAACAAATTATTACATGTTCCTAACATCACCAAAAATTTAATTAGTGTTTCTCAATTTGCCAGAGATAACAATGTTTACTTTGAATTTTATCCTGAAATTTTCCTTGTTAAATGTCAGGTCACTAAGAATATTGTTCTTCAAGGGAAACTCAAAGATGGTCTCTATCAATTTACCAATGTTCATATTAATCCCATGCCATTTGTTCCCAAACCCCCTATATCTTTGTACTCAAAACATGTATCTTTTGATATTTGGCACAAACGATTAGGCCATGCTAACTCTCAGATTGTATGTTCTGTTTTAGAACAATGTAATTTTTCCATCTCTAACATCAAATCATTTAATGTGTCTTCTGTTTGTGAAGCTTGTTGTTTAGGAAAAATTCATCAATTACCTGATCCTATATCACACACTCAATATACAGCTCCTCTTGATCTTGTGTTTTCAGATGTTTGGGGACCATCTCCCATTGCAGGTTATTCGGGCAGTAGATATTATGTTTTGTTTGTGGATGCTTTTACTCGATATAGCTGTCTTTATTTGCTGCATAATAAATCTCAGGTTTATCAAGCTTTTATTCAATACAAAGCTATGATTGAAACTCTTACAGGATTAAAAATTAAGTCTCTCCAAACTGATAATGCCAAGGAATTCACATCTCACAATTTTACTACTTTTCTGCATAATCATGGTATCACACATAGGCTTACCTATCCTTATTCCCATCAACAGAATGGCAGAGTTGAAAGGAAACATCGACACATCACTGAAATAGGTTTAGCTCTTCTTGCTCATGCTAAACTTCCCTTATCTTTTTGGGATGAAGCTTTCTCCTCTGCCATCTATATCATTAATAGACTTCCTTCACTTGTTACTAATTCTCAATCTCCTTTTGAACTCATTTATCATCACAAACCAGATTATACCTTTTTCAAAGTTTTTGGGTGTAGTTGTTTTCCTCTTCTTAGACCCTATAATAAACATAAACTTGATTTTCGATCTCACAAATGTTTATTTTTGGGTTATGCTACTGATCACAAAGGTTACAAATGCCTTTCTCCTACAGGTAAACTCTTTATTTCTAGAGATGTTATTTTTGATGAATATGAATTTCCTTATCTCTTGCTATTTTCCAACAGTTCAACTGCATCCACCAAATCTGCTCATGCTTCTATTCCCAAGATTAGTCTCACTCCCACACAGTCTACAGTTTTTCCTTCTCATCCTTTAACTACTTCTTCCTTACCTCACAATGTAACATCTGATACTACTAACACTATTTCTAGCTATTCTTCCTCAGGTTCTGTTCCTCTTCCTGATACAACTCATCAGCCCACGGCTATTACTATTCCCAGCACTACTACTCCTCTAATCACTACTCCTCCACCTTGTGATTAAAGTATTCACTCTATGAAAACCCGCAGCAAATCTGGAATCTACAAACCCAAGACTTATGCTATAGCTACTCTCAGCTCACCACCTGACTTGCTTAATAATGAACCTCAAACTGTCTCACAAGCTCTTACTTGCCCACAGTGGAAGCAAGCTATGATAGAGGAATTATCTGCTCTTCACAAAGACTGTACCTGGACTCTTGTTGCTCCTCCACCTCACATCAAACCTATAGGCTGCAAGTAGATTTTCAAAATCAAACGACAATCCAATGGTACTATTCAAAAATATAAAGCTCGGCTTATTGCCAAAGGCTTTTAGCAAAAAGAAGGACTTGATTTTACATAAATTTTTAGTCCAGTTATCGAACCATCCACCATCAGGCTCATTCTTTCCATTGCTCTCACAAAAGGGTGGTCCATCAGACAATTTGATTTTAACAATGCCTTTTTATGTGGCACTTTACAAGATACAATTTTTATGCAACAACCTGAAGGCATGACTACCAACACTCCTCATCTTGTTTGCAAACTCAACAAGGCTATCTATGGTCTCAAACAAGCTCCTCGGGCCTGGTTTAACATTCTCAATCTCACCCTTCAGCGATTTGGTTTTCACAGTACAAAATCTTATGCCTTCTTATTTGTTCGTTTCACCTCTACCTCCACCATCTATATCCTTATTTATGTTGATGATATCTTAATTACTGGTAATAATTCCCAAGAAATATCATCTCTTATCAATCAACTCAATTCCCTTTTCTCCCTCAAAGATCTTGGTTCCTTACATTACTTCCTTGGTCTTGAAGTCACTTATCCCTCTCCTACATCTATCCATTTAAGCCAAACAAAATACATCACTGATCTTTTAACCAAAGCCAACATGATATCTGCCAAACCAATGCCAACTCCTATGCTGTCAAATCAAAAATTATCCTCTGCAGGTAGCTCAACTTTTTCTGATCCTACTCTTTATAGATCCATTGTGGGTGGTCTTCAATATGCCACTATTACCCGACCAGATCTCTCATTCGTTGTTAATAAAGTTAGTCAATTTATGCATCAACCTTTGGATAGTCACTGGATAACAGTCAAAAGGATTTTGAGATACCTTGCAGGCACCATTACACATGGTCTTATATTTCATAAATCTGTTGATCTTCGATTATTAGCCTTCTGTGATTCAGATTGGGGTTCAGACATTGATGACAGAAAATCTACAAGTGGGTTCTGTGTTTATTTTGGCTCGAATCTTATATCTTGGTCCAGCAAGAAGCAACGCAGTGTATCGCGATCTAGCACAGAAGCTGAATTTCGCAGCTTAGCTTCTACATTGGCTGAAATTACATGGCTCCAATCTCTTCTTCAGGAACTTCAGATTAAATGCACTGCACTTCCAACTGTGTTCTGTGATAATGCCAGCACTGTCATGCTTGCTGCTAATCCTATCCTTCATAGTAGAACAAAACATTTTGAGATTGATCTCTATTTTGTTCGGGATCGTGTCATTCAAAAACAAGTTTTTGTCGAGCATATTCCAGGAATAGAACAAGTTGCTGATCTTCTTACCAAACCCATCCCTGCTGCAGCGTTTCTTCGGTTTAAAGAGAAACTCAAAGTCTCCTCTTCGCCACTGAGTTTGAGGGGGGATGATAGTTATAATATACATAGACAATTATGTAGTTAGTTATGTTAGTTTTGTTACCCTCTGATATATATATCAGCAACTCATCTCCTTTGTAGTGTGCTTCTTCTATTCTTTTCAATAGAAAGTTTATTCTTTCTTTCCTTCTTTGCTCTCTGTGTTTTATCTCCTCCTTGCTGGGCCTGATACCTTACATGTTTGTAATAAGGAAGAGGTTCCGCTTTCTGCATGTGACCGTGGACGGAGAAAAACGACGACGAATTGCGATTCTTCACCGACACCACTAACAACCGTAAGCATTATATCTGCGATTTCATTTCACTTTACGTTTTCATTCAGATCGCATCGAAATCTATTACATTACATACGATTCCGCTGATTCTCTAATTAAATCGAATGAATAACATTGGGGATCTACATCTTACGCTTGCATTTGTGCTTAATTTATCCGTCTATTTTTATTCTTGACTAGTCTCTACGCTAACATTACTCTGTCTGTCTGTAATACTGAATTCTGGAGAAGGAGAGGCAGAAGAAAGAAGGAGTGACACATTTTATGTTTGGTTGGGAGTGGACTCGCTTGGTTCAATGAAGGTTACTGATTGTATGGGACTTCTCCCCTTAATTTATTATCATCAATTGATTTTTTTAATGTTTAAAATTTGAATATTGTTATTATTGAACCTGCATGGGTGGGTGCTCTTTATGTTTCGTCATTATCTTTGAAAATCTTTTCCATTTGATAAGTGTTCATAATTTGGTGAGTTTTATTTGTGTCCTTTTGTAAACTGAAAAAAGAGAGAGCTAATGTGGTAAACATGGGTGAGGATTTGATTGTGGCAATAAGTGATTCCTTAATGTACAAAAAATGGAAATTTATGCCCCTTTTTTTTCCTCATCAAAAATTAAAAAAAATCCTGTTAGTCTATTTTCCTTCTGTATCATTTTGAGCTGAAGAGGGAATAGTTAAATTGACTGTGATAAGTTTTAGATGATATGTTTGCAATTATTAAGATATATTGATTATCTATTGGACCACGACATTATTTTAATTTTTGTCCATTCTCTCACCTATTCTCTTCTCTCTCAAATTGGTGATTATTTTTTAACATTCTTTTTTTTTTTCCTTCAGTGCCTTTTCTTCTAGTTGGATATGGATTTGGTGTCTCCTTTGTTGCATTATTTGCCCAGTTGCGTGGTGGAATATACACAAAGGCAGTTGATGTTGGAGCAGACCTTGTTGGAAAAGTAGAACAAGGAATACATGAAGATGACCCTAGTAATCCTGATGTTATTGTTGATCTGGTAATTGTTTGATTTTTGTTTACATTTATTGAGGCGTTCATACATTAGAATTGATGATTATTTCGTTTTCATCTGGGTTTCAGTATATTACTACTTAATGTTCTTTGGGCTATAGCGTAACGTCCAGTATGCATCCGATTCATTAACATTTATGGTCGTTAAACGCAGTAATTAATTAAAACTAAACAATTCGGAAGCAATAAATAAGATGACGCCATCATATGTCATCAACCAAAAACATCTTTACATTATGTATGGTAATTACACGCATCATATAATCAGAGGACCAAAATAAGCCATATAACTCAGTAAAAGTATCTCAACAATGACTGTACAAAATAAGGTATCATATACCCTGTCTTCTTAGCTTACATCAATAACTCTCAGATGCATAACACATACAAAATACACACTAACCCCTCAGGGGTACAAATACAAGCATAACCAAAATAAATGAGCCAACATGCTCTCAAAATATATGCCTAAAGTTCCCATATAACCATATCAGAGATCTGGCCTCTTGTCCTAGGATCCACCATCTGCTCGCTGAGCATCACCTGTAAAACATAATCCCCCACACACGGGGTGAAATACAAATCTTAATAAACTCAGGGTTCTTGGAAGTCTTTCCTCCCTCTGGTTCACTTCCATGGCACATAGTATTAAAATTGGCATCACACACACAACCAGCCATCACGGCTCTCATAAAGCATACCACATGTATATCACAACACAGGTGTAACAATATATACACATATAACATTGCCTGAAAAAGATCATCCACTAAAGTGCACATTCTCTCAGGACTTTCTGCATCATTGCTTGAGAAAGATCATCCACTTAAGGGCACATTCTTTCAGAACTCTGCGCACATTGCCTGAAGAAGATCATCCACTGAAGGACACATTCCCTCAGGATTTCATGCCAATGCCTGAGAAAGATCATCCACTTAAGGGCACATTCTCTCAAGACTTACTTGGACATCTATGACATTTCCAAGGGAAGATCATCCACTTAAGGACACATTTCCAAGGGAAGTCCATAAATAATCCATTCTACTGGCCAGAGAATCTCATCAATCACACATATAATATCATTACAGTGTATATCATATACATGTCCTCAATCAAAGCAGTAACACACAATTTCAATACACATGCATCATGACATACAATAACCATCACTCCCTCGGAGTATGGTAGAACACAGTCAATGGAAAACACTTCCAAGAACAAAGAGCTTACCGACTCTCAGCGCTATACCAGCTCTCCCGGCTTCGTGGTCAAAACCACCAATAGTCTCCGAATCACGTCCTATATGAAGTCATACAAACAATTAATAACGGTTCTCAACAGTTAAAATGAAAAGAAACATTATTCGTTTCCATTTAAATCTCTTAGTCCTCTATCTTAAGGTTATCAGAGCTAATCACCTAATAGTCAACTCACAGACCCTCAGCAGGATCTATCTCGGCCTAACCAAGTCACTAGATTCTCCCAAAGACTCTGCATCAACCAATTCAGAGAATTCAACACTATACAGGCCAAAACTCAAGGATTAACAATATGGCTAAAACGATTACTTCAACACAATTTCACCATTTATATAGCCTCTTGAGTACATATTGTACAAGCATCAAGGCTCATGCATGTCATACAATCACCAATTTAACCAACATTCTTCCTACATATACATTTCTCAGAGCCAAATTCCAAAGTGTAACGCCCGGCCACTTGCAGGATCAACGACTGTCCCTACATACCAACACAAGACTTTTCAGTGTGCTTTGTCCTCACTCACACACTTCCTGAGAAACTTCCCAGGAGGTCACCCATCACAAGATTGCTCCAAGTCAAGCACGCTTAACTGTGGAGTTCTTATGTTATGGGCTACCGAAAAGTAGATGCACCTTGTTGATATAGGTAGTACTTATTAAATCCTTTTAAGTTATCCTCAACTGTACAGTCCCACCTGCACAGCCTCTGGATCCCTCTCGTTTGGGTGTGTATTCGATTCATTCATGTACTCCTCCCGCTGGAAGCCTGCCAGGAGCCGCTCCTTGTCCGTGCCTCACTGCACCAGCGATCACTCCCCGCCCTCGTCAGCGCTCGGGATGTTACACAAAATCCATAAAATCAATATTTCAAGGCTAAACCTTCGTCACAATAACCTACTAAGCATACTTTTCTAAAGGACTCAAACCTAATTCGAACTCTAACTCAAATGGGTCACTATTCAGCTCAAGAACAAATTCTGAAATAATCGGTAGAATTTGTGTTTTTTACCTCTAAATCGACAAGGAAGGCTAGTGGACAACTTTTCCAAGCTTGGGTGTCTGCAAATCGCCTCCTTTCCCATCAAAATCGAAGTTTTGTAAGGTTTCCTAGAGAAAACGATCTCTCCATTTGATGATGTTTAGGGAAAAGTGATGAAGGATTCTAGCTCATAGAATGATTTCCTACAAGTTTCATGTTGAGTGTGAAGTGTTTTGGTCAATGGTTGAAGGATTATGGAACTTTTCCCCTTTGTCAATGGCAGAAAACGCAGGAGGAAGAAGATGGAGGTTTTGGCCAGAAAATCGTGAAAATGACCTTTTATAGTGGCTCTGTCAGCGTTCCTGTGCTGATCGCACCAATTTCACACTATTAGCATCAAATTCCATTGGAAAATGGCTTCCTGGAGCACTTCTGGCGCTAATGGCGCCACTCTCACGCTGATCGTGTCAGATTCTAGAGAAAAATGATCTTCTGCTGCATTCTCACGCTAACGACGCCAGATTTATTTTTTTTTTAGAAACCTTGGTTATTATGTATAGGATAGTTTGTGGAAATGATTTTGAAATAAGTTTTTATCTTTATATAATTATCTTTATGGTCTCTGTTATTCATGTTTAAATTACATCAATGTTTTTCACAATGCTATTTAAAGGTTTAAACACCACAAAAAAATCCTGTTGATGGTGTTCTCTAAATTTAAGTTCTTAAGATAGGAATATTTTCATTTGTTTTTCATTTGTCAGAGACTTATGGCATTTTCTCTAAACTCTTATTATCATTTTTGGTTTTGCCAAAATATTCGATGAAATAGAGAACAAAGTGCATTGAAGTGTCTATTTCAATTTCTTTTAAGAACTTTAATATTTAGCTTCAAACTAAGACGACAAGAGAATAATGAAAAATATTGTTATGAAAGACATTATTAACTGATTGATGAAAAATGCACTTTTTTTTTTTTGGAAAAAATACATGAAAAATTACACCACTTTCTTCTTTTCTTTATCAAAAAAGATGCATATCCACAAATGAATAATTTTTCTAGTTAAAACTTATAGTATTAAAATATGCTGAGACATTCGGGAAGTAGAAGGTGATATGGGGAGGTTGAAGTTGGAGTTAAAGCAAACAAGGGAAATGTACACTACTGCATGCAAAGAAGCACTAATAGCACGGAAGAAGGTAAAAAATAGATGTATAGTATTGTTATTTGAGAATTCTTATTGTGATGGTAAAAATAAATGGTAATAGGGTTTGTTTTTGTTTTTGTGTTGTTTTTTTTTTGAATCGGTACAGTTAGTGGAACTGCAAAAGTGGAAAATTGAGGAAAAAAAAAGAAATGGGAGGAACTGCACAAGTGGAGAATTGATGAAGAAAAGAAATTGGAAGAGGTACAGTTGTCATAAGAAGGTGCAGAGGCAATTGTGGAGCAAGAGAGCAAGAAGTAAAGCATTTAATGTTTTCCATGTCCATTTTTCATACAAAAGATCATTCTTATAGGTTATCGTGTTAAGTACTTCACTAGAAAGTCACTTCACATTTGCTAGAGTAGATATGCACAACAAATGATGTCTTTTGATGATCAATACTTTTACCATCTTAGACTTCATGTGTTCTTTATAAGATTTTGTTAGATCCTAAGGTAATGTATCTTCAAATAGAATATGAAATATAGAAAAATAAAAATGATCTTTTTAAATGTTTATCTTAAAGGCCCTTATCGAATCATGATTTATGTTTTGTGTCTTCTAGAGTATAAGAGAGTATAAGACGCACAATAGAAAAATATGATCAAATGATGGATTATGTGTTGTTTTTATCATTTACATTTAGTTGCATCTAATTAAAATAATTACAAATCTAATAAAAATAATTGTAAATCATGATTTAACTTTTGACTCAAAAACGAAATTATTATTATTCATTTTGACAAGTATATTTTTTACCTTCTCTAATACTTCTAATTACTTTGGCTGAAAATAAAAACGTTTCATTGTCATATATTTTATTTTGAAATGGAATTTTCTTTTT
>PYAF01000352.1:2963387-2994546 GCA_007407185.1 Glycine tomentella
AATATAGTTACATTTAATTTTATTACTATCTTCTGTCTTTTTTTATTTATAAAATTTAATAAACTAATATTAAATTTTATTATTGCCTTTTGTCTTTAAAAGATTTGATTAATTTAGTTCAAAATATTAAATTTATTTTAAATAATTTTTTGTTTAAAAAATATTCTTATGAACTAAACTAACCAGTTTATGCTTGTGTAATTATCACATAATTCAAGAATTAATTTTAATAAAAAATAATTAATGTAAGAGATATTTTGGATTAAATTTTATAATAATTTATATTTTTAGTTTGGAGCTTATAATAAGGATAGAAAGTAGGAGTGTAATATATTTATAGGTCTTAATTTTCTTTATATTTATTAGTAATAATTACTCTTACTTCTAAAAAAATTATTGTAAGTTAATACTATTAATTAAAAAAACCGCAACCAATGTTAGAAAAATATGTAGAAAGTAATAATAATTATCTTCGTTTCATTTCTAATTATAAGATTAACATTAAAAATTAGTTAATTTAATTTATAATAAATCCCAAATTTATATAGTATTCTAATATAGTTTTATGATGGGTGACCAATTGGAATGCAGTTAGGATGAGATGTGGTAAGATCATTGGATGGTTAAGAGTGACATGTGGGAGTTGGATGGAAGTTTAAGAGGAAAATATAAAGAAGAAGTGTAAATTAATTAATTAAAAATTATAAGTGGAAGAAGGAAGGAAGGATGGTTGTGTGTTGTGTTGTGATAGGATGTGGAAAATTAATTAATTACTAGAAAATAGAAATTGGAAATTAGAAAACGTGGTTTGTTCTATTTGTAATAAGGAAGAGGTTCCGCTTTGTGTCTGTGACTGTGGACGGAGAAAAACGACGACGAATTGCGATTCTACACCGGCACCGCTAACAACCGTAAGCATCAGCTCTGCGATTTCAGTTCAATTTACGTTTTCAATCAGATCCCAGACGGATCTATTACATTACATACGATTCCGCTGATTCTCTAATTAAATCGAATGAATATCATTGGGGATCTACATCTTATGCTTGCATTTGTGCTTAATTTATCTATCTATTTTTATTCTTGACTAGTCTCTACGCTAACACTACTGTCTGTCTGTAATACTGAATTCTGGAGAGGGAGAAGAAAGAAGGAGTTGCATGCAATGCTGCAAAGAGAATGAATGAATGAATGAATGAATAGGTGAAGTGTCTTGCTTTGTAAAACATTGATTGATTTGGATTGGGTGTTTGTAAAGGCAATTCAAAATTCAGCGACCGGGTTCAGGGGGTGACTTGCCCCAAGGAGGTGAGTACAACCCTTCTTCTGCTTTTCCTGTGGCACGGAGAGTGAATTCCTCCCATTCCATAATGATGGAGGATGACATGGAGACCGGTACTTTGGGGGCTTACCAGGACAAGCCAAGAACCTTCCCCAACATGCGCACTAAACCTTACACCCCACTGGTTCCTTCTTCCTTCCCAAACCCCACCTCATTCATAACTCACTTCTTCATTATTTATATATCTATATCTCATGCTTGCCTTCTTCCATATTTCTGCAGATATTTCGTATTCTACTGGGTATCAATGTTCGTGTCCTCTTCATTCTTTTGCTCTTCGGCTTGGGAGCTATCTTTTACGTCGGAGCTTCTACTTCTCCAATTATTGTCTTTGTCATCTCTGTTTGTATTCTCAGCTTCCTTGTGGCCATATATCTTACAAAGTGGGTCCTCGCAAAAGATGAGGGCCCTCCTGAAATGGTTCAGGTAAATCTCTTTCCTGTAATCTCAACTCTTTTATCTCACACGAACCCTTGTTTTCTCGTCCTGAGCTTATCATATTACTTTCTAGATATCAGATGCTATACGAGACGGAGCTGAAGGATTTTTCAGGACCCAGTATGGGAGTATATCTAAGATGGCCATGTTGCTTGCACTTGTCATTCTTTTCATATATTTGTTTCGCAGTACAACTCCTCAACAGGAATCTTCTGGCGTGGGAAGGTGACATCATAAATTTTATATATATGCCGTGAATCTTTTCTTCTAACTTTTACTTGTTCTGATCCGTCATTTACATCCTGTTTCAGGACAACTTCTGCATACATCACTGTAGCTGCTTTCCTTTTAGGTGCCCTTTGTTCAGGTGTTGCGGGATATGTAGGGATGTGGGTGTCAGTTCGTGCCAATGTCAGAGTCTCTAGTGCTGCAAGACGGTCTGCAAGAGAGGCATTGCAGGTTAAACCATCATTAATTCATCATCAGTTTCTGTGAAAACGATGAACAGTTTGCTATTTGTGTATTAACTGGAAGGAATTTGTGCAGATAGCTACTCGTGCAGGTGGTTTATCTGCTATCATTGTTGTTGGTATGGCTGTAATTGGTATAGCAGTTCTTTATGCCACATTTTATGTATGGTTGGGAGTGGACTCGCCTGGTTCAATGAAGGTTACTGATTGTATGTGTAGACTTCTCCCCCTAACTTATTATAATAAATTGATTTTTTTTTAATGTTTAAAATTTGAATATTGTTATTATTGAACCTGCATGGGTGGGTGCTCTTTATGTTTCGTCATTATCTTTGAAAATCTTTTCCATTTGATAAGTGCTTATAATTTGGTGATTTTTATTTGTCCTTTTGTAAACTGAAAAAAGAGAGAGCTAAGGTGGTAAACATGGGTGAGGATTTGATTGTGGTAATAAGTGATTCCTTAATGTACAAAAA
Organism: Glycine tomentella; assembly: GCA_007407185.1. Taxonomy (NCBI): domain Eukaryota; kingdom Viridiplantae; phylum Streptophyta; class Magnoliopsida; order Fabales; family Fabaceae; genus Glycine; species Glycine tomentella. Next base: position 2,966,114 of record PYAF01000352.1, read on the forward strand.
TAGAAATTTATGTCCCTTTTTTTTTCCTCATCAAAAATTAGAAAAAATCTTTTTAGTCTATTTCCCTTTCATATAATACTGAGCTGAAGAGGGAATAGTTAATTGACTGTGATAAGTTTTAGATGATATGTTCGCAATTATTAAGGTATGTTGATTGTCTATTTGACCATGACATGATTTTAATTTTTGTTCATTCTCTCACCTATTCTCTCTCACCTATTCTCTCTCTCTCTCTCAAATTGGTGATTATTTTTTAGCATTCTTGTTTTCCTTCAGTGCCTCTTCTTCTAGTTGGATATGGATTTGGTGCCTCCTTTGTTGCACTATTTGCCCAGTTGGGTGGTGGAATATACACAAAGGCAGCTGATGTTGGAGCAGACCTTGTTGGAAAAGTAGAACAGGGAATACCTGAAGATGACCCTAGGAATCCTGCTGTTATTGCTGATCTGGTAATTGTTTATCTTTGTTTACATTTTTTGATGTGTCCATACATTAGAATTGATGATTATTTCATTTTCATCTGGGTTTCAGTAGATTACTACTTAATGTTCTTTGGGCTACAGGATAGTTTGTGGAAATGATTTCGATATAAGTTTTTATCTTTATAATTACCTTGAAAAGTATTCTGCTCTCTGTTATTGATGTTTAAATTACATCAATGTTTTTCACGGTGCTATTTAAAGGTGGAAACACAGCAAGAAAATCCTATTGATGGTGTTCTCTGAATTTAAGTTCTCAAGACCTGAATATTTTCATTTCTTTTTATTTGTCAGAGACTTATGGCATTTTCTCTAAACTCTTATTATCATTTTTGGTTTTGCCACAATATTCGATGAAATAGAGAACAAAGTGCAGTGAAGTGTCTATTTCAATTTCTTTTAAGAACTTTAATATTTAGCTTCAAACTAAGATTGCAAGAGAATAATGAAAAATATTGTTATGAAAGACATTATTAACTGATTGATAAAAAATGCAGTTTTTTTTTTTTTTTTTTTTGAAAAATTGATTGATACATGGAAAATTACACCAGCTTAATGTTTTATAATTTCCTTGACTTGTGCTTTTGTTTCTTTGTTTATACTTTTTCTGCTCTTATACTTCCATTGGTACCTTACTGGTTTTGGTTTAATTTTAAGGTTGGTGACAATGTGGGAGATTGTGCTGCTCGAGGTGCTGATCTTTTTGAAAGTATTGCAGCTGAAATAATCAGTGCCATGATACTTGGTGGAACAATGGCGCAACGCTGTAAAATTGCAGGCAAGTACCTGAGTTACACCATTTTGTCGCTTTCTTGCTTACTTTTGGTTATCAGACTTGTATTCATGCTCATCTAATATGATGTTTTCCTTTTGTTTCAGATCCATCTGGCTTCATCTTGTTTCCTCTTGTTGTTCACTCATTCGATCTGATAGTTTCATCAGCTGGAATATTTTCTATCAGGGGTACACGCGAAACTGGAGTTATAGTTCCTGTGGAGGATCCAATGACAATTCTTCAGAAAGGATATTCTTTTACAATAGTTTTAGCTGTTCTGGCATTTGGTTTGGTAATAGTTAATCTTCATTTGTGATATTTTAATTTTGCTTTTCTATGCTCTCTGGATTGGCCAACCATTCAGTGTTCCAATTGCTGTAATTTTTAAATTGAATTACTTTGCAGTCTACCCGGTGGTTACTTTACACTGAGCAAGCACCTTCAGCATGGTTCAATTTTGCTTTGTGTGGGTTGATTGGTATTATCACTGCTTACATATTTGTCTGGATTGCCAAGTATTATACTGATTACAAGCATGAGCCTGTGCGCATATTAGCTCTTTCCAGCTCTACTGGCCATGGGACTAATATAATTGCAGGAGTCAGTTTGGGTCTGGAATCTACTGCTCTTCCTGTCCTTGTCATCAGTGTGTCAATTATCTCAGCTTTCTGGCTGGGCCACACCTGTGGACTAGTAGATGAAACAGGAAACCCAACTGGTGGCCTGTTTGGCACAGCTGTGGCAACAATGGGAATGCTTAGCACTGCTGCCTATATTCTTACCATGGATATGTTTGGCCCAATAGCTGATAATGCTGGAGGAATTGTAGAGATGAGTCAGCAGGTAGTTCTTGCTAGAATAGTTTGGTCCATAGCGTTATTTCTGAGATTCCTCATGCTATGTGTACTGACTATTAACCTGTTTTCAGCCTGAAAGTGTCCGAGAGATAACTGATGTCCTTGATGCCGTAGGAAACACAACCAAAGCTACCACCAAAGGGTTTGCTATTGGTTCTGCTGCTCTTGCATCTTTCCTTTTGTTTAGTGCTTATATGGATGAGGTTTCTGCATTTGCTCATGAAACTTTTAAACAGGTGCGCAGAACTAGCTAAAGCCTAATTAGGCTTAAATTTGTTTAGGTCCCTATATAATACATGCTCTGTTTGTTGATGTTCTGTTTTTTGAAGAGGAGGGGGGCCCTAGCTTAGAGGTGAAAATTTGATACCCTTCCGCAACTCATATGGTTTAAGTATCCTAGGTCCATCATACTAAACAACAGAGAAATAAAGGTGGCATAAACTGTAGGATTCAAGAGGGGTGGAATCGAGGAGTGTTTTGAGTGTTATTTGTGATAAAAATTAAAAAAGGGTATTGCTAAGTGTAAGGGAAAAGTTTACTGCATATATTGGCTGGTAAAAAGTCAATGAGAGAATAAACATAATGTATCATTGATTAGAGCATCGTGTTGGATAAGTGGACATATACTGGGCAATACAAGATTAGAAACAAATGCATTAGAGAGAAAGTTGGGATAGCAGCTATTTTAGAAAAAATGGAGGTCTTGCCTTTGGTGGTTTGAGCATGTGTGAAGAAGACCTCTAGAATCCCCAGTTAATGGAGATTTAATGAATTGACTGAATTGGGAAGAAATAGCCTTTATAAAGACTGGTTTAAATTAAAGATTAAAAATGTATGGACCAAAGCCAAAATTTATGCATTTTTTAGGGACTAAACATATTCAAGTCACCACTCTAATTATTACTATTATTGTGTCTCATCAGATTTCACTGGTTCTTCTAAGTTGCAACTTATGATTGAATTGCAGGTTGATATTGCAATTCCCGAAGTTTTCGTTGGTGGGTTGCTAGGTTCCATGCTTATATTTGTTTTTAGTGCTTGGGCCTGTTCTGCTGTTGGCAGAACTGCACAAGAAGTTGTTAACGAAGTGAGAAGGCAGTTCATTGAGAGGCCTGGTATAATGGTGAGTTTGGGTTTGTAAAGTAATATTATGTATGTCGGTTTCGGTTTTGACCTTCTTTCTCTTTTTTTTCCTGTTTATGCTTTTGACAGGATTACAAGGAGAAACCAGATTATGGTCGCTGTGTTGCTATTGTAGCATCTGCATCGTTAAGAGAGATGATAAAACCTGGTGCTTTGGCAATCATTTCACCTATTGTAGTGGGTGGGTTAACTTTTAATTACATGTTTGCACATATATTATCATTAATGAAACCTGGGGAGAATGGCAACAGTTATCAAATTTTTTATGTACTTCTGTAACCATGTGACCAACATAATTGCTTGATAGGTTAGATAATATGCCAAGCAAATGAATGTTTCTAATCATTTGAGGAATAAATTTAGATATCTTGTTAACTTTCCACTGGCAACAAAACCTTTTAAAATATCATCTTGTATTCATAAGACACTAGTGGGTATGTTTAGCACATATTTTGAAATCCTTTATATTTGAATGTTTTTTGTTTTTTCAACTATGGATTCTTCTTTAATACCTTTAATTGTTCCATTAGTTTGTTGGTAATAAATAATTATGCCTTAAGCCCCACAAATCATCTCTCATATTGTCTTTGCAAAAATTTCTTGGGCTCATGCATGGGAATCAGCTGTCTGTTTGTTCAATTCTTTTTGGTGATGTGATTGGTGATTTGTTATTCTTATATCTATAAGTTATGAAATATTTTTTATGCCATGCAGACTTTATCATATTTTTATATCACTTGCAGGTATTCTGTTCCGTATTTTGGGCTACTATACAGGGCAACCTTTACTCGGGGCTAAAGCTGTGGCTGCTTTTCTCATGTTTGCAACAGTGTCTGGTATTCTTATGGCACTTTTTCTGAACACAGCTGGTGGTGCCTGGGATAATGCAAAGAAGTACATTGAGACTGGAGCTCTTGGAGGCAAGGGAAGTGAGGCTCACAAAGCAGCCGTAACTGGAGATACGTAAGTTGCTTCTTATGCTACTTTTGTTGCGCAATAATGGCATATTAGCATGTCAGCAGTCATTATTATAGGGAAGACGTGTGGTTCTTTGTGTTCTTTGTGTCCCTTATTATAAATAGGTTTTGTTTCCTTATATCTGGAATGTGGTTTTTAGTTTCCTTGAAGTTTCATCAATACTTTTTCACTATTCAGCTATTTAGTATTGACTATGGTTGGTGTTTATTATAATATACTTATATACTCAGCATTTTTCCGTTTTGTCTAGCAGCAATGGTTAGTGTGTTTATAATGTGTTTGATGCAATGCCATGACTGCCATTGTGGCTCTGACCTGTGCCTCAATATGTCGTCGATCATCAGAACAGTTTCATAATCTTCATTATGCATCCCCTTTCGTTAACACTGCATCCTATATTGCTAGTTTGTATTTTGCAGTATTTCTTGTACTGTGTCCTATTCTTATATATATATATATATATATATATTATCTTTGCTGATCAAAAAAAAAAAAAAATCTTCTCCTTCACCCAATCATTATGTTGCACAAGCTCAGGCTTATTGCACATGCTAATGTTCTCCTACTTGCAACCATGCCAAGCCATCTGTTGCTGCTAACCGTCACTGTTCCGACAAGCTCCTTGATGCCATTGCACCCTGTGCTTGCACTATCCTTACTTAGTACTATCTTTACTTTGTGGTTGGCTAGTTGGTACCTCATCCGGCCTCATCCGGCCACTCCAAGTTGTCCTCCTCAACCACCCAAACGTAACTCTATAGCTCATTCCCATTGGATAAACAGTGTGGGAGATAGCATGAATGCTTTTTCCTAAAATTGTCATTGAGCATGAAATTTGAGCTTTATGATTGGCTGATTGCTGATGTAAACTGGCACACTGTATAGTCTCATTTGTTTTTGGATATATCCTTTTAATAAGTCTTCACCTAGCCTAATTTGGTAATAGTGTTTTCCTTTTCTTGAATTTTCGATGCTGGGTTAATGATTTCATCTGCGTTGTGTTGGTTTACTTTACTCTCTTTACATTTTTGACTAATTTGGCAGAGTGGGAGACCCATTCAAAGACACAGCTGGGCCTTCAATCCATGTCCTTATAAAGATGCTTGCAACGATTACACTGGTGATGGCTCCAGTCTTCCTGTGAGTGAGAGTTGTTGATATCTCTATTGCGGCCGCCTCAGAAAAAGCATACTTGCGCCATTTTGATTTTGCTAATTTTGGAAGTATAGGGATAGGTTGTATGAATCTATGGTGTAAATGGACGAGCTTAATTAATAGTCACAATGAATTTTCTTGCCCTTGATCAGAATAAGAGATATTAGTTGACTGGAACACATGGAAAAAATAGAGATGACAAAAATTCCCCCATATTTTTTGGTCTTTAAATTTCATGATGTCCTACGAGCTGGTTGGTACCTAAGACCAACCTCCAAATCCAGAGCGGCTAAATTAAATTAAGGAATCACAATGTACTTAAAAACAATCGTGGGATTACTGATTACATTGCGGAACTGAACATATGTACTCATAAGTCGTAAGTAATTAAGGGATGACATTGCGGAACATTTTTTGCGCATCCGTCCTTAGGGTGGGGTAGGGTAGGGGACTGTGTTCAATGGTTTCCTCTCGGTCTGGTGCTATCTTCAAGAGATGACGTGTAAAGGAGTTAGATTTCGGTGCACGACTCCTTCAACCAGGATATTGGAGAAAAATTGTTTTGAAAAAATTAAAATGAGATGTCCCATTAATCCATTTTAGTTAGTATGGATTATAAAATAAGATGTGATTTACATATTTCAAGTTAATTTTTAAGTTAGTTTGGGCCCATTTTTTTATTCTTAATAAATGATAAGTAATTATGTAATATAATAATAATTTTAAATTTTAAGACAAATACTACAGTAAATTTTTGTTGTTTTTATAAAACTTAAATAATTTTATAAATTGTTTTAAACATATCTTTCTAGTTAAAAATAAATTTCTTCGAAAAGAGAGCCCTAAATTACTTAAAAAATTAGTAAGAGGCAGGTGCACATATTTACTTATATTTCTTAATCAAGCAAAGATAATTTTGTATCAATATCAAAGTAAAAAAAAAAATACAAATTCATATAAATTTTATTAAATAAAATTTATTATTTGAATAAGGGTACTATCCATATCTTTTTGTTATATTTCCTACTGACAAAAAAATTTATCTGAATTATATTTAATAACGAAAATTATGTTGAATAGATTATGATGCCAACATTTCTCATAATCATAATATTACTCTCTTTGATATTGGTTCTACTTTTTGTTTTCCATGATTCCTTCTTTTACTAAAATATAAACAAATAACAACGATGAACACTTGATACACATAAATTGATGGTTCATTTTACAACTCATTTTCGCCCATTTTTTTCGCCCATTTACATAGTTTTTCCCACTCATCTTCATAATTTCCCCCAATCCATTTGCATAGTGTTTTCCATCTGTTTTTCTACTCATTTGTATGCTGCTTCTTTTTTGTCATTCATTTGCATATTTTTTTTCCATGCTCATTCGAATAATTTTTCCCCCTACTAATTTGTCTGTTCATTTTCATTATTTCATATTTTTTGGGCCTATTTTTCTGCTTGTTTGCTTTACTTTAAATCATTATTCTATGGGTAATTAATAGTAGCAATAATAATTTATAATTTTAAAAAATAGTGACAGTGTGAAAAATCATTTTATATCCTACTGTCACTGTTTTGTTTCTTCTTCTTCTAAATTATGGTAACAGAAATCTCGCAACCTTATCACTATTGTTATTGTTGCCGCGCTGGAAAATAATAAGAGAAGAGAAAAGCTAAATAACTAACTATTGTGATTCGTGAGAGATATGAGTATGATGTCTATTATGCATGCAATGTCAATCAGAAGCAGCTCTTTCTTTTGCTTTCAAATAAATTGCTCCGATTCAAAGCAAGGCCGTGGTTTTGGAGAAAACACTAACAGTAACAGTAACAGGATCAAGGTTGCCCTTTCTGTTTCTTATCATTCTTGTTCTGCTCGAAATTGATTTTCATTTCGATTCATTATTCTTTTCCAGACCAACAAATCTGACAAGGGATCAACAACTAAAAAGTCTCGCCCTCTATCTTCTCGTAAGTGGAATTGCAAACCCCTATTCATATGTCCAATTGATTCGATTTGATTTGATATGATATGGGCAGAGGCACCCCGTTTAAGTTCACAACTTGACGGCAAATCTAGGAATGACTTTTTGGATGTTGACTTTGAAGAACGGCTAAAAGCAGTTAGAAGGTATACCTTACTTACACTTAATTAAATTAAACCAATAAATCTTAATTTGTTCTTTATGACACTACTCAGGTCAGCACTTGAGCAGAAGAAGGCAGAGGAGGAAAAAGAATTTGGAGCAATTGACTATGATGCACCAATTCCTTCCGACAATAAGACAATTGGCCTTGGTACTAAGGTACAATTCTTCCACATAAATGCCTGTCCTGTTTTATATATATAAAAAAAAAAAAAAAAAAACTGTATGCATGTAATGTAACCATCATGGTGCAGATTGGAGTAGGGGTAGCTGTTGCAGTCTTCGGTCTGGTTTTTGCTTTTGGTGATTTTCTTCCATCAGGAAGGTATGCTTGCACATTTAAACCAGATAATATATCTCAAGTCCTGATACCATCACTTTAATGTTATTGTTACTTTTCCTTTACATTGTATGGGTTGGTGTGCTAGTTTCCTGCCAAGGCACATGTTAACATCTCAATCATTCATAAGTTTAGTTAGCTTCCTGTTACAAATAAACTTGGAAAAGCCTTTTACTAAACAGACTTATCAACTCCCATTCAATCCTCCATCAGACATATATAGTTCAAGATATTCAACATCATGAATTGTAAATTATCTTTTGCTCTTTGCTGCTTGGGATTATGAATGTTATTCATATCTTTTCTCATCATGTTCATTTAATTTCCCTTTAGTCTTGATTACAGTTTAAATTGGGATATCTTTCTGTACCCCAAAAAATGGGATATCTTGCAGTGTTAGTCCCACTGAAGACAGTGCTGTGGTCAATAGTAAGTTGTCTGAGGAGGATAAAGCCACTCTTCAGGTATGATTTTCACCCAATTATGGTTATCTTCCGGCAATCAGTTAGGCACTAATGTTCTTCCTAATTATTTTAGTCTTAATCTCTGGTTCCGTTCCCTTATGAAGCAAAAGTTCACTGAATTGAGATTGTTTCTTTTCATGGACTGGTGGAAAGGTGGGATGTTTGGTAGATAAGAATCTGGTCTTTTGTTGGTTGTGTTTTTTATTTCAACATTATTGATCGGTATTAGGATAACATCAGGCAAGATGAAAAGTAAACATAAATAGCTCGGATATGATAGAGCTGTATTTTTTGTATCAGATAAACTTATGTAAAGCTTTCCACAAGGACAGACACACACTTATAAAATATAAAGAAGTAATATGTAGAAAAGGAGATTTTAGAACAATAGTCTACCAGGAATTTAAGTATGCTTAATGCTTATAGTATGGATATGATAGAGCTGCATTTCAGGTCTTGTTCCCATTGAACTGCTTCTGCTATAAACACATGCACACACACACACACACACACACAAAGCAAAGAAATTATAAACTGTTTTTGAAGATTATGAACATATCTGATTATGCAATCAAGTTAATTGTACTTATTGTGCTTTATTCTGTTAAAAATTACTGTATAAGACAATATTTTTAGGATCCTAATTTTTCCTTAATTAGCTAGAGATAGGATGTCAAAGAGTAATTAAGGTGTATGTATGAAAGGATAAAAAAGGGGAATGACATAGGAAACCATAGCTATTGAAAGGGGACGCCATATCAATTCCTATGTAACTAACTGCTGAGCTAGCAAAAAGGGTTGGGAGGTAGGTGGATTGGGAGTTTTGGGAGAAATTCACGCTCTCAAGTGTCTAGACCACTTTGTTGTTTCATTTTCTTTAATGTCCAGCACCTGTTATCACCTTGATATAGGTGTGGGATTTACATTAATACAGTATACAAATTCTATTATTTCTGACATCTATCAGCTAGGGTTGTCATTAATTAGCTACGTTTGGTCTGGTTCTATCTGATTCTGAGATAAAATTTCAGTCCTCCTGGAGTATGTACTCCTTCCATTAGGGAATATTAACATTCATTATGTGTAAAATTTTCATCCAATTTCAAAGTTATCACCTTTCTCCTTTTGCATCTTATGTAATCCTTTACATTTCATCTCTATACATTCTGACAAAACCACAGAATCATTTATAATATGCTTTCTGATATATGGCAGAGTAGGCTCAAGGAATTTGAAGCAACATTAAGTAATTCCCCAAGAGATCCAACTGCTCTTGAAGTAAGTTTGGGTTGCTAGTGCTGTTCTTCTGATTTCTGTGTTTCTAGATACATTTTAAATGATTTTCAGGGAGCTGCAGTAACTTTGGCTGAACTAGGGGAATATGCAAGAGCTGCTTCTCTACTGGATGATTTGGCAAAGGTATCATTTTGACCATGGATATCCCCTGGAATTTTTTGAGTTACTTGTGTTGGAAAGTAACTCCTACCCAGGGAAATTATAGCTATATATTTATTGGTCACAAAAATCCTCTCTTTCAAAAGTATGTTGTACAAATCAAGCTAGTTGATCTTTGAATAACTGTTGAACATTTTTTTGGTGTTATTCAAAGGAAAAACCAAATGATGCTGACGTTTTTCGTTTGCTTGGAGAAGTTAAGTATGAACTCAAAGATTATGAAGGAAGTGTTGCTGCATATAAAAGCTCAGCAAGGGTCAGTATTTTCAAATTTTTCTTGGAGGATTTTCATAAACCACCATCAACACTATGTGCTTGCAGCTTATGTCTTGTAGGGATCCCAAGAATCTAGTCCATTCATTAAATAGATGATTATCTTAGGACTTGAGATAGATTACGATCTAATTTATTTGTTTGCTTTTTTCTGTTTTTGTAAAGTATTTTTTTGGTCTTTTCCTCCCACAATATATGCTTATGTTATATATATATATATATATATATATATATATATATTAATGAATGTAATATATTTATTGTGTCCACTTATATTAGTTACACCAGTAAATACATGTACAGTGTACATCCAAACCCACTTAAGTAGAATATGATATTTAGGGCAGAAGAGGCTATACCTACAAATTCTTAGTGATCAAATATAGCAGGCTTAGTGGTTCCATCTGCCATCCGCATTATCCATAAAAATTTTGTTGATCTCTGATAGGTGTCCAAAGATATCCAATTTGAAGTTCTCCGTGGCCTTTCCAATTCATTACTTGCTGCCAAAAAGCCAGAGGAGGTTTGTTGTCATGATTATGGATTCTTATGATGAATGTTCCACATGAATTAAATCTACTATTTTGCTTGATGGTGATTAATTTGTACTTGTTTTTCTACAAAGTACAAATAAGTACATTTTTTCATGCTGATGTTCAGGATGGTTACTCTGTCCATAGAGGATAACTAATGATGGTGATTAATTTGTACTTGTTTTTCTACAAAGTACAAACAAGTACATTTTTTAATGCTGATGTTCAGGATGGTTACTCTGTCCATAGAGGATAACTAATTTTACACTTGAAACTTTCTGGAGTACTGGATGAAAACATAGGTTGATTGCTTACACGCTAGTTTTTTGTTCCCGATTCTTTAGATCAATGATTTACACATAAACATTGATTTGTTTAATATGTAGGGAAAGTTAAGTCCTTAGACCTTATTTGTCAATGACATTGATTATAGTTTGAAAAAACATACAAGAATTCCTTTTATATGCCAGATTACTAGTAGACATTTTCTGTAACTGATATTTTCTTAAAGACGGAAAGTTTTTTCTTGTTTTTATGAAGAGAAGATAATTTTTTCCCCTAGGTGGAACATCCCTTCCCAAGGAAAAATAACAGCGAGAAAAAATGTTTAATTAGTTGCTTATCTGACCTTAAGGTTTTAGTGTATAATGCTCCCATTTCATGATGTGACCATTCTGGTTCAAAAGCTTATGCTTCCTTGGGTTAGTGGAAATGTTTTTTTTTATTCATTTTGTTTTTCATTAATAATTACAAATATGCCACTATTTTCATTTGTTTCTTTTCAAAGATTTGTACACAAAATGGTCAAAACATTTTTTTAAAATAAATTTAATGTACTTTAAATGAATAGGTTGGATATCTCTATCCATAAAAAAATAGTTAATGGATGGGTTGAATGGTTTTTTATTAAATGAGTCATGGATGGATTGAATTTTTTAATACAATTTTAAGGGATCATAAATGGATTAATGGTTTGTTTTTAACTCATACATTATAATTAAATTCAAAATTTTCCCAATCCATTTGTTGGACACACCTACTTCATTTTGTTTCTTCTCTTTAAAAGATTTGTTCACGAATGTTGTTTTTGCCATTTTCTGTAATACCTTTGAAAAAAGAAAACATAGCAATTTTTATAATTATTAAAGAAAACATAAAATGGAAACAAATAATAATTCCTTAACCCAAACATTATTGTACAAAAATATGGGGTTTTTCATTTGGACACACTGGTTCTAGTGGATGTTGAATTAATTAACATTTTATTTTTGCATTCTTTCTTTAACAGGCTGTTCAATTACTTTTGGCCTATCGTGAGCATCTGAGTTCAGAAAACTTGAGCAAAAATTCTGATAGCAACCCAACAGACCCACAAAAGCTGGATCCAGTCCAAGTAAATTCTTACCATTCTAGCATGAGATATATCAGAATTATTTCCTGTACTTAGTTTCCTTTATTTCTATAATTAGGACAGCAAATCAGCGTATTTTTTTGCCTGTAATTACTAGGTTAGAATTAATTAGTCTGCCGTATTCTCGCCATCTCCCTGTACATGAGAAATAATAATCAGTTGTTTACTTATTACAAGTTGGTATTACACATATCAGTGCTCCCTCACCCGGGTGACTACTTCTGCAAACCCTCAGCCATCTTTATTTGCCGTGACATTAGGCTGCCTTCATTGTAAAACAGCTCCTTCACAGCACCCATTTGGTAACCCTAGGCTGCCTTTATTGCAGCCCTTTGTTCCTGTTGACAGACTTGCCATCAATCACCATCTGCCATTGGCAAACACAGCACCTTCACCAATCTCATGAAGAATAGGACTAATAACCTAATGTCATTTAACAGTAATGAAATGGAGTATCTGTGGCAATAAGGAAAAATTTAGTTAGCTTCATCTGAATCTGTTTCGGTTTTAGGATTTTTCTGAGATGTAGCAGTCTCAATGTACATACATACCTCATACTTATTTTTCCTTGTTTTTTCCTTATATATTTAGCTTTTCTGATATTCCTGGAATTCTCAGGTTGAATTACTTCTAGGGAAAGCCTACTCAGATTGGGGCCATGTCAGTGATGCTGTAGCTGTTTATGATCAGCTCATATCTACTCACCCTAATGATTTTCGTGGATACTTAGCTAAGGTCTCAAATTTCTCTCAATTAATTACTAAATGCTCGTTTTTTCACCCAGATTATTTGATATTAGATTCCTATCATCAATTATGCTATTTTGGTCCAAAAGACATGTAGTGAAAGAAGCTATTCACTCAAATTATGCCATGTATTTTTACAGGGAATCATCCTAAAAGAAAACAAAAATATTGGTGATGCAGAAAGGATGTTCATACAAGTAAGTTTATGAATTGAGTAGGTGAAAAAAAAAATGTTAAAATAACATTTACATAAACCAAAATTTTCTTTTTCTGAATATAGCATGATTGATTTATCCTGTTTTTGTTTATGTTTTCAACACTGTTATAACCTTATTGTACAGGCTAGGTTCTTTGCACCAGATAGAGCCAAAGCACTTGTGGACCGTTATTCAAGATGAACATTTGTATCGACATTAGTTATGAAGGTATGCTCTATAATAAACCAATTAACTAGGTGACATAAAAAACTTACACCCATATTGCAGATTCAAAAAAAAAAGTCCAATGATTTCTTTGTAATTTTTAAAGTTATTGACCATTACGAAAATACACAAAATAACATAGAGAATATTTCCAAGCTTAATGTTTAGCTCCGCTATATGCAATTAGTCCGTCTTGTTGACCCTGTTGTCCCTTTCTTCTGTCCGTGTTGCTTGATTCTTCAAAAGTTAACCTTAAATTGCTTACTCCCCACAGTTTCTGGAACCACCGATGCAGTTGTTGCTTCCTCAACAGCCCGAGACTAGCAAATAATTTGGACAACAGCCCAACTTCAACTTCAGAATACTTGCTTGAGTCCTCAACTTCAACTTCAGAATACTTGCTTGAGTCCTCGTCTGGCCACCACATTGGAATGACCACATTCCTATAACAATTTGAAAGACAAGAATTAGACTCTATCTGACATAGAATTGAACCAATCAGGTTAGGCTTAAGGAGGTAGAATCTATATGAAAAACGGTATTTGATTTGTTTGATTGTTGCCACAAGCTCAGAACCCTTGTGGCGACCAGGCTATTGAATTAACTTTTCCTTACGCGACATATAATTGACTACTAGAACAAACTACACCAAAACGGAAAGGATTTTTACCCCTGAACACATTGGTATTTGCACTGGTCTATCGTAAGAGTTGTATAATTACTATACACTATGTCAAGACGTTTTGCTAAATTGTAGATATGAGAATGCGGCAAGATATCCCAGATCATCATAACCTGAATGCAGTGTAAGTTCTCCTGAAGAATGTCCACAGTCCACACAAGACTGTGCGACTCATTAACCTCATATTGCTCCAGAAGTTGGGAGGCCACCCCATCGTATACAAACCTCTTTTTCTTGTTATTCTCACGCCAACCATTCGAGAGCTTTTGTAATATATAGAACACTTGTTCGAATGTCTCCCTTTTTCCAACTATTCTCAAGGAGTCCCAAAATTCATCACTGAAACGAACCTACAATGAAAAACATAGTAATTTAATCAACAAGAAGGCCATTTTATTATATCATCATCACAGCAATACAGGTCTTATTACCAAAACACATGTTAACATTCTCTCTGTAAGTCTGAAAAACGTACAAGGAATGAGATTGTGGAACTTTCTTTAAAAGGGAATTTTCTTTAAGAACTTGGAATCCTAGATCAGTACTTCTCCTGATGTTTTAAAGTCGGTCCAAATAAATTTAAATATTTTCTTTTTTATAAAGCTCCCTCTAATGAAAATCAGTAAATCATGTTTAGTTTTACTTTAACATGTATATCAATCCCATGCGGTTGATCAGGGAACAACATAAAAAGTCATCTGCGGCTAATGACGTTATTAACTTATTTGGCATAGCATGAAGGGATGAATGAAAATAGAAGGGAGATAGAAATCCTAGCACACCTTCCATCTTGCATCGTTGAACAATGAAGAATGCACGTTGTGCAAATCATTTTCACTGCATTCAACTCAATCAGGGAATAAAGAAGAGCCTTTGCCAAGCATTTGTCTTCTAGAGCGTTATAAAAACAGCCCCGGTTTTTTGCATCTATGACCAATTTCTTCCAAACAGATTCGCTGTTCAGTAACGTTGTTGCGTTCCCCAATATCCAAAGGCAATGCCTACAGTACAGAGAAAAAGGTGAAGCAGTTATGTTAATGCTCTAGTCATAGGATAATAAACTGGTTGATTGATTGAAGTACCTGGCACGTGTCAATGACACATTCACCCTCCGCTGGTCGGAAAGAAAACCAATAGAGCCCTTGTCATTGCATCTAACTGTTGATATGATTATCACATCTGCCTCGCCCCCTTGGAACCCATCAACTGAACCAACTCTCACTTCAAAGCCCCCACTCTCTGAAACTCCACTATTATGTCTCTTTACTTTTTCTTCAATGGCATAAACTTGGGCCTTGTATGGTGATATAATACCCACGCTCAACTTTTTATTTGTCCTGACATATTCTTTAAGGGAGAAATGGTGTATCAGAGTCAGTCTTGTGCTAAATTATTCACATTTATGCTAAACTATTCACAACGTACCTTCTCTGACTGCGATTGTCATCTAATTCCTCTTTTCCGAGCGGCACATTTATGAAAGAATATGAACTATACATCATCTGAGGAATGAAACTTGTGCCGTAGCCTATCTGTTTCACGTTCTCAGCATCCAAAATTTGACTTCCATAGAACTCCGTGTTAGGGAACAAACTGATAGATGGATGCATTCTGTGTTGCACATTAAGAAGGTGCTTCTTGTGCCCTAACTGCACCAACCTTTCGAACAGACTTCTCCCAAATTCAGCCTTTTCAGAAATCTATACAAGTTAAAGCTACTCCTGATTAATAACGATGATAAAAAATATTTAAATGAAGTAACAACGAAGTAGTAATTAATTTCACAACACTTAAACCTTGCTTCGAACCATTGCTGGAAGTTGCCTTTCATCTCCTATGAGAATTGAACGGCGCATACCATAAAGCTGCAAAGGAATGGTTGCTTCACATTCTTTAAGCTGTGCCGCTTCATCAATAACCAATAACTCGATTGGAGTCATTCCCTTTTTGTGCAACTTAGCACTACTTGACACGGTACAAAACACCAAGCATGCGTTGGACAAGCAGAAGTCTCTCAATGATCCTCTAACACGAAACTTCTTAGGAAGCAACTTCAGTATATCAAGACACTTTTTTATGGTCAATCTCCACTTTCATTATGTTTTGAACCATCCTCATGCTGTTTGCCGACAGGTGTTGAAATAGAGTGAAGGAGATCGCAGGCTAGAAACGTGTTCCTCGCAACTGTTTCTGAAATGACAGAAGTTGGTAGATGCTTACAAAGATTCATAAAACTAAAAGTTAGCTGTTCTCGCAAGCTATCCAGTCTCTTATTTACAAACTCCTCAAATGTCCAAGGTTCTGCAGTGTCATGTTCATCTTTCTTGCTTTGAGAATGGCCATTCACGATCACATCTTCAGATGCTTTAATCACGTACTGAAGAAACTGCCAGAAGGAATATGTTCCGTGCTGTTTCATTCAAAATACTGAATAATATACAAAAGTGCTAGCACAAATCAAGGCTACATATGAGGCTAATTTGATTAAGGATATTAACTAACCTAATATAAAAGATATACACAGATATGGAAAATATTTACAAGAATATTTTCATATTCTATCACACCCCCGCAGTGGAAGCGGGAGGTTCTCGTACGCTGAGACTGGCTCGAAAATCATCAAAGAGTGTGCGCGGAAGTCCTTTAGTGAAAATGTCAGCAATTTGATAGCGAGAGGGAACATGAAGGACACGAGCTTGTCCATGAGCAACTTTCTCACGTGCAAAATGGATATCTAGCTCAATATGTTTAGTGCGCTGATGTTGAACAGGGTTACCAGAGAGATATATCGCACTCACATTGTCACAGTACACCAATGTAGCCTTGTGGATCGGATAATGAAGTTCTAGAAGTAGATTACGAAGCCAACAAGACTCAGAAACGACATTTGCAACCCCTCTATACTCGGCTTCGGCACTTGATCGAGACAAAGTGGGTTGTCGTTTAGAGGACCATGAGATCAAATTATCTCCGAGAAAACACAATAACCAGAAGTGGACCGTCTAGTGTCAGGACATCCACCCCAATCAGCATCAGTGTAGGAAATGAGACCAGAAATTGATGATTTGTACAAATGTAAGCCAAAGGTGAGGGTGCCTTGTACATAACGCAGAACTCGTTTAAGAGCACTCATATGTTCAGTCTTTGGAGCATGCATGTGTAAACATACCTGTTGTACATCATATGATATATCGGGTCTTGTAAAAGTAAGATACTGCAATGCTCCTGCTAAACTGCGATAATGAGTTGGATCCTCATATGGAGAACCCGAGGAAATACTAAGCTTGGCCTTAGCGTCCACTGGTGTTGGAGCAGGTTTACAAGAGCTCATGTCGGCTCTATCTATGATCTCCTCAGCATATTTTTGTTGGCAAAGAAATAAACCACCTGCATGTCTAGTTACTGTTATGCCCAAAAAATAGCTGAGAAGGCCCAAATCTTTCATAGCAAATTCTGAAGCAAGGAGTGACATTATAGACTTACGAAGATCATCAGAAGAGGCAGTAAGGATGATATCATCAACATATAAGAGAATGAATGCCATGTCTTTGTCCTTGCGATAGATAAATAATGAATGATCAGATTTACTATGGTAGAAACCAATGGTTGTACAAAATCAGCAAATCGTTGATACCAAGCACGAGGGGCTTGTTTCAAACCATAAAGAGATTTTCTTAAAAGACATACATAATCTCGATGAACTGGATCCCTAAATCCCAGAGGCTAATGCATATAAACGGTCTCATGTAGTTTACCATGCAGAAAAGCATTTTGGACATCCAATTGATGAATGGGCCATGATTTAGATAAAGCAATGCTGAGAACAGTTCGAATTGTTGCTGGTTTCACCACAAGACTGAAGGTTTCATCACAGTCTACTCCAGCCTTCTGAGACCTGCCATCACAAACAAGGCGGGCCTTATGCCGCTCAAAAGAGCCATCAGATTTTGTTTTATGCCGAAAAATCCACATAGAACGAATAATATTAACATCAGGAGGTCGTGGTACCAAATCCCACATCCTATTTTTAATAAGAGCATCATATTCGACTTGCATAGCGAATTTCCAATTCGGGTCGGACAAGGCTAGTGTTGGGTTTTTAGGAAGAGGAGATGGGGTAATGTGGGTAACTAAAGCTGTCAGATTGAAGGAACGTTTTGGTTTGAAAATGCCATGCATGCTTCTAGTGGTCGTGGTCCTTATGGGTTCAGGTCTGGGTGCTGGTAGGGGGTTGGTAGCTGGGCCATTGTTTGGGGTTGGAGCTTGGACAGGAGCTATGGGAATTGGGCAAGGCCTTGGAGGTGTTGGCTGGGCAGCCTGGCTTGCTGGGGAATGAACAGCAGTAGGCAAAGGTGGTTGTGGTGGCTGCAGGATTTGATTGTGCCATTGATGTGTTAAAAAAGGGTGTAATTCAGCATTCAAAAAATCATATGTAGTGGAAGAAGGTGTATGCAGCTTAGCAAAAGGAAATTGGGACTCATAAAAAATGACATGCCTCGAAATGATTATTTTGCGGCTAGACAAATTGTAACATTTATATCCTCTATGTTTAGATGGGTATCCTAAAAACACACACGGGGTAGAACGAGGTTGTAATTTATGTATGGTAGTGGAAGGGAAGAGAGGATAGCATAAACAACCAAAAACTCGTAAATGTGTATAAGTAGGATCCCGAAGGTATAGTATTTGAGTTGGGGATTGGTGTTTAAGAGATTTAATTGGGAGAATGTTCAAAAGATATGTTGCCATTTCAAGTGCATGATGCCAAAATGATGAGGGCATGGAAGCATGAGCAAGGAAGGTGCGAATTATGTTGTTTATGGTTCGTATTTTGCGTTCGGCTTTTCCATTTTGTGGAGAAGTGTGAGGGCATGAAAATCGAAAAATAAGACCATGTTTATCGCAAAATTTTTTGAAAGGCTCATTGTTGAACTCTCTCCCATTGTCACATTGAAAGCACTTAATATTCTTCTCAAATTGTGTCTTAATAAGGGCACTGAAGGATGAAAAAATCGAGTATGCTTGGGATTTTTTGCTAATGGGAAAAGTCCACAAGAAATTGGAATAGTTATCCAAAAAGAGAATATAATATTTATGCCCTGCAGTGCTTAAAATAGGAGATGTCCATAAGTCACTATGCATAATTTCAAATGGCATCAAAGTATTAGAAGATGAAGCATAAAATGGCAATTTGACATGTTTTTCAAAAACACAAGACTCACTAACAGTAGAGGAGGATAAATGTTTACAGCAAATAAATTTATTCTTGCTAAGGGAGTGTAAAACAGATGGTCCTGGGTGTCCCAATCTATTGTGCCATAAAATGGGAGTAATAGCTGCAAAAGTGGATGGACAGGTGGTTGGAGAACTGTTGGTGGAGGTGATTGGATATAGATCCCCGATGCTATCACATCTCATTATTGGCATCCCCGTCTAAAAATCCTTCACAGAGAAACCAAAAGGATCAAATTCAATGGAAACATTATTGTCAGTGGTGAGACGACGCACAGAAATCAAATTTTTGATAAGTTTTGGGGCATGTAGGACATTGTTTAAATGTAATGGTGGATGTGGTGGGGAAAGAGATGATTGTCCAGAACCTTGAATTGGAATTCCGTGTCCATTACCAACAATAATATTACGATTTAGATTGCTCATATTAAAATAGGATGAGAGAGTACCTTGAGACGTTGTCATATGAGATGTTGCTCCAGTATCCATATACCAATTTCCATCAGGAACGTTGAGCGACATTGTATGCATAGCCGCCTCAATATCTGTAGGTGCAGAAGAAGGGGTGCTGGTAGCATAGGCTTGTGGATGCTGGCCCAAAATTCCTTGTTGTTTTGCTGGCCCATGTGGACGAGTCCATTGGGAAGACGGATATGGGCAGGGGGGACAACCCAAGGCTGTGGCATCCACCCCCAACCAGGAAATGGACCCTACTGCTGCTGCCAAGGAGGGACCGTGAAATGCTGCTGCTGGTGTTGCTGGCCGCCGCCACGGCCACCACCGCGGGCCCCTTTACCGCTGCCATGGCCACCGCCGCCACAAGTATTGCGGTTTTTGTTGTTCCGATTTCCACCCTTTTTCCCACCTCGATTGTGTGAGAAATTTTCAGAATAAGAGGAGGGCTCATCAAGATCCTTAGATGTTGCCGCAACCATGGCCGTATTCGATCCCGTGGCTGCCATCTTAATCAAACCCGCCTCTTCGAGTGTAAGCATGGAACGTGCTTGATAGAAAGGAGGTAAAGGATTGCTTTGTCGGAGTAACGTACCTACCCCTTTATATGCATCAGTTAGTCCATACACCATTTAAAGAATGAGCCGCTGATTGGAAACAGGTGCACCAACATTTTTCAATTGATCCGAAAGCATCTTGAGTCGTTGACAATATGCCGATGCATTTGGAAAATCTTCCATTCGAGTGGTGGAGAATTCTTGCTCGAGCGTGACCGCACGTGAGTGTTGGTTATCTTGAAAAATATCGCGTAACCAATCCCACGCCTCCATTACAGTGGAGTCGGGCTCAAGGATGGTGGTCAAAAGATCATTCGAAATAGTGGAATAAATCCACTGGAGAACCGTGGCATCAAGAGTCAACCATAATTCTTTTTCCGCATCGGTAGCAGGTGCCTTCGTGACGTTGCCTATTTCCGGTGGAATGATATGATGAATGACCTTGTGAGATCGGGCATGAATTTTGAAGAGTTCAGCCCACGTTCCATATTGAACGTTTTCCATTCAAGAACAATGGAGATATGGTTCTTGATATTGGATATAGCAAGAGCCGGATGGAAGAGGCTCTTGGAGTCAGACATGGCTAACAAGAAGCAAAAAAAGATGGAGAAGAAAAGAAAAGCTAGATGGTTAGGAGGAGAAGACAGGAAAGTTTCCTTGGTCTCGTGATACCATGAAGGAATATGTTCCGTGCTGTTTCATTCAAAATACTGAATAATATACAGAAGTGCTAGCACAAATCAAGGCTATAGATTAGGTGCACAAATCAAGGCTACATATTAGGCTAATTTGACTAAGGATATTAACTAACCTAATATAAAAGATATACACAGATATGGAAAATATTTACAAGAATATTTTCATATTCTATCACTGCCTTTGTGGGTTCTCAAGCAAAGATATGATGGAAGCTAAGCTATGGTTCCATACTCCCAAAAATTTTCCGAGTGCATTAACACGATAGTCAAGAAAGACATCCTGAAGTTCAATATGGTCATCAATGTTCATTCGCTCTCCATTCCCGAATAACACAATATCTCTGAGGCCGTAACCACCATATTCATGAGACTCATTTTTACTCACTTGAACTAAAACACGCTTTGCAACCTCGAGCACAGCAACATTAGTGGGAGTACATGTCAGCGTTCTGCACTTCAATTTCAAAAGACACGATAGCATCAAACTAACGATTTTAGTCTTTCCAGTTCCTGGAGGTCCCCATATTAGCTTGACAAAGTTTTGATGATGGCCTTCTTCCCTTCTAATGCAACTTAGAACTGCATCTCTTTGTGAGAAATTCAAATCAGATTGCCATATTTTGCCTATTATTTCCGAGTTTAAACCATTGCAATTTTCTTTGCCAAGGCACTCAGCACCAATGTAGCACCGACACCCGACACCCGACACCTACACGCGACACTTGACACCACGACTCAACTCTTCAACACATCAATCTAAAAAAATTATAAATTTTGACACGTTGAGATACGTTTTAATATTAAATAATATTTTTAATTTATATAGCATATATTTCATTTTTAATATTTAATAATTTAAAAAAAATAAAATAAACTAATAATATTTATCAATGTAATCCCTCCCAATGCTCAGTTTAAAAAAAATAAAATAAACTAATAATATTTATCAAAGTAATCCCTCCCAATGCTTAGGTGTACCCCATCTGTTACTGTGCATGCATTCCGTGCTCAATTGTTCCTTCATCCAAATTAAACATATACTAAAATGTGCATGCATTCCATGCTCCATTGCTCCTTCATCCAAATTTGCATGCTCCATTGCTCCTTCATCCAAATTAAACCAATAAACTAAATTGTGCATGCATTCCGTGCTCCATTACTCCTTCATCCAAATTAAACTAATAAACTAAATCTCACCCTCTTTACCCACCCCCTCTCTCTCAATTACTTTACTTTATAAATATATGTGCTCTACTCCTTCATCTGAAGAACAAAAATTAAACCAACCCTCTTTACCCACACCCTCTCTCTCAATCACTTTCACTGTACCACGGAGAGAGAAAAACTATTCCACGTTCAGACTTCGCACACACCATCTCTCACTATTCCTTCTTCTTCCTCTTCTCTTTTTTTTTCTTTTATCTTAATGGAACGATGGAACACAACATCATTGCCCAGCCTTTGTCTTTTGTCGCTCCCATACCACTTATCTCTACTCCACATGCGACGGGAGGTTTCACGTCTCACTGACGTGACACGAGAGCGTGTGGCTGTACGAGGCATGCGAGCGCACCCTTACGGCCTTCCTCTTCAAGGTCGACACCGTCTCCCTTTGCGCCTTTAACCGTGTCCGACACGGTCAAATTCGCGTGTCGAAACCGGTCAATGCGTCGTAGTTGTTGACCGTGTGTCAGACACGATGTCGGAACGTGTCGAGGAGTGTCAGACTCGATACAGCCCCTGTTTCGGAGTGTCGGTGCTTCCTTGCTCAGCACAGGTACCACATTCCTGCCAGTTAGTTAATCAGATGAAACTATTAATTGTAACCCAACAATTAAGCAAAATCAAACAGTTGTTTTTGCTTTTCATAGTTATTAAACCAATTGAATGCACAAATAAGAAATCATATCTTACGGGGGAATGGAGTTGAAGAATTTTATCTATGATCTTCACATTCCCACCTTCCAGCTCACTGTTGATTGATATCCAGATTCGTATGTTTGTGGTCATGTTAGTAAGATAAACAGCAAAAAGAATTTCTTTTTGGTCATCCATAGTTGGAGTCGAGAGGAGTTTAGATGATAAGACTGTGTAATAGACAGATGGAAAGCACGGTGAATAAAAGCAATGACGCAAGGATTTCTCAAATCATCGATGCATTTTGGTCGTCGATTGGTTATAGCGATGAGTTCTCCAACTGCAGGCTCATATGCACGCCCTCTTTGCTTTTCCAACACAGTAATTTAGTAGAAAAGATCACTGGGAAATTGATGATTCTTAGTTTTTCTGACATTGGCTATTTGACGTATCGGTGCCTTTGACACTGTCCTTATGCTTGATAACAAATCAGCATGAGTTTCCTCAACAAGTGGTAAAATGAATGATCTCATATACATAGCCTTCGACAGAAATGTCTCAGGTATTTTCTTCACCTATTAATTAGTAAACACACTCAAAAGGCTTATAACGAGATATATTATTAATCCTACTTACTAAATGAACAAGGATTGAATATATGGAAGAAACTTTGATCAAACCTGATTTTGATAGAGATTTTGATTAAGAATATCGGAGATGGACCAAGAGAAGACATGATCTAGTAATCCTCTACCTGGAACCTCAGTCTTTTTGTCATTTGTTCTCACCATCTCCATCTTCCTTGGCGGTAGAAGAGCAATGGTCGCTCACTTAGCAGTGAAGCAATAAGCTCTTGCCACTAGTCTTCATGTGCATGGCTTAGTAATTCGTTGCTAAACGTTTAAGGAATTAAACGAAACAACTATGTCATTAATTGCATCTCGAAATGCCAAACTGTAGTACATAGTAAACCATGCAAATATCTTATTGTGACTCTTGGAGTACTATCAAGATGATCGTTCTTTGCTCCACCCGTCCTGTGAAATGGTCTTTCATCTAAACTAATCTCATACTCGTCACCAAAAGTAAAAATGGAGAATTTTTCTTCTTTTTCTTATAGACTATAGAGGCAAATAAGCATCCTTAACCTTCCCAATAAATCTGTTTAGTCTCAAAATTTTGAACGGCATATATTGCAACGGCCAAGCTAATAATTTCTTCTTCTTTAAAATTTATAAACGTCACAGATTATGTTCAATGATTAAGTTGGACCCCTTAGTTATATGAACCAAGACTTTTAATTTATCTAATTTTGCATTATTAGATAAATTGATTCTAGGAAGCCTAAAAACTAAAATAAGCAAATAAACTGATTTAGATTTATTCAGTCTTTTTTTCTTTAAATTTAAATCGTATCAATTATAATTATGTGGTAATCCACCTCACTTAGTGATATAAGATTTTAATCATTTTATTGTTGTTGTCAAGTTTTCAATTTCTTTTATTGATTTTGTTTTGTTTTGTTTAAGAATAATTTTATAAAACAAAGATTGAATAAACCCATCTAATTCAAATTAATTATAAAAGACCAAATCGAATTGGATCAAATTGAATTTAATATTATATTCAAATTCATTCAAACCAAATTACATTGGGTATTTTTTTTCTACAATTCAAATTAAATTGGATTGTATTTTTAGAAAATTAGTTCATTTACTTATTCTACTTTCAAAAAAATATAGTAAATAACACTTTTTAGTTTTTTTTTTCTTTAACTTAAAATAGTAAATCTAAATTTATAAAATTTGAAATATTAGTTATCTTAATTTAGATCCTTTTTAATTTTATTTACTCAAACGTTAAGACGTGCATTGCATGAGAAAAGTACTAATCCCAAAATAAAAAAGTTATATAGTAATCTAGATGGCGAAACGAAAGCATTGATATGGAGGTAAATGGTGATGCAGAGAAGGCGGTGTGAAAGTATATATAGACTGTAGTGAATGGTTGAGCTTTACGCAAAAGCATTACCAATAATTAAATTAAGGTGGGCGCGTAGATGCATGGCAGAAGCATTCAAATCTGTGTCTTGTATGTAAAAACAAAACAAAAAAGAAATAGATTAATTAATTCCTTTTGGGAGTAGATCAGGAGGAAAAGGTTCTTGAGCAAAGAAACCAGTTTTCCTCCCCATGGCATATTGATATGTATCTATGTAAATATGTTGGTATCTATGTAATGTTTGTTGGTCCCAAATATCCAACAATGTTCGGTGAGCAATAGCTAGCATTTTATACTAAAAATGAAACTGGCTACCCCTAAAATAATTAGAAAGATCCCAAGCCCGTTGAAGTTGGTATCCAGAAGCTCAAGTTCAGCAGCAAAGAAGCCACTATTGGTGTCAGGATCAGGACAATCATCGTCATTGTTGTCGTCGTCGTCGTCAGATGGAAGTAGAAAGCAACAGGTGGTTCCCAAAGGATCCCTGGCTGTTTACGTGGGTCCAGACCTTCGAAGGTTTGTCATTCCAGTAAGCTTCTTGGCCATGCCAGACTTCAGGGTTTTGATGGAGTCGGTGGCAGAGGAATATGGCTGCGATCACCATGGCGCTATTCAAATCCCCTGCGATGAAGACTATTTTCAGCAAATCTTGATGTCCTGTTCCCAAAGACAACGGATCATATCCCCTAAGAAACTAATTCCTAGCATCCCACTCATATGTACTACTCCTTAATTTATTCATGTATATATTCGATCATTTCATTCCAATCTTTATCTTTAATTTATATATTTCTTTGATGCATGGAGGCTATATATGATGCTGATCAAATTAATCTTCAATTAGAATCAAAATCTTGAAATAAAATAATCATAATTATGACCTCACCAGACATACATGGGCCCGGCAGCCTTCATTTAATTATCACAAGAAGAGAAGAGGGCAGCGGAAATGTTGGATCATGAGCCTAATTTGCACATATATATATATATATATATATATATATATATTTTCGGAATCATATCAGGAAACATCTATATATCTATATGGCAAGTGCCAACCACCGTACGTAACCACGGTTGATCCACCTTCTCATATTAGCGACTGGATCAACATCAGAGAATATATATATATATATATATATATATATATATATATATATATATATATAAAATAAAATGTTTTGCACATTTCATAATTATAGCAAGAGGAATTAAATTTGCATATTAACATCATCACACACATAGCTACCTAGCTCGACAATTTCATATATAGGGCCCTTATTAATACTTGTAACATTAAAAAAAAAAAAAAATTGGAGCCCTGCCGGTAGATATATACTTTAGGAAGACATCAAATGCGGATACTTATGTTCCTATATATGTTATCAAAAATCTCTTAAAAATATATATATATATGTTACCAAAATAATTAATAGGGAAATATAACTTGTAAATTCAAAATATAGATCGATGCCTACAATTAAAATTAATCAAGAAGAAAAAGAAAATTTGAAAAGCAAGTGATCTGTTAAGATTAATGAGAATCAAGAATTATATATATAATATATATCTATGTACACGTTTGAGCATGATGAGGGGAAGTAACTTCACAATCTGACGCATTGAAGCCAAACTCATGCAAGGGTTGTTTGTTGTCTTCCACGGCATTCAATATTTTCTCGAAGACTGATACTTGGCATGGGATTTTGAGCACACCCTCTTGCTGGAAACCAAATTCCTCTTCTGCTTCTTGGAGCAACATCTCAAATGCTTGGTGTCTCAAGTAATCTGTGGGAATAATGAATCTCTTGAGCTCTTTCCCTACACAAACAGCTAGGAACCCTTTCGGAACGATGTCATGATTGGTGTTGGTGGATGAAACATCTGTGAATGAAAGGGTTCGTTTTAAAAACTTGACGCCTTTACTGCTGGAGCTGCTGTTGTTGTTGGAAGCAGTTGCAACTTTTTTCCACTTCTTGAGGATTTGTTGAAGCCTAACAACTTCTCTGATCTTGTTATACTTCTTTGAATCCATCAGCTGCTTAGCCTTGTATGTATGTATGTATGTATGTTGAGATTGATGATGCATGCACTGGATGGAGTTAGTTAGTACTGTTTATCTCAAGAGGATGGTCGGTAACTCATTTATAATTAAGCTGAAATGCATAGCTTGGCAAGTGCTCTATATTTTATTCCTACAATATATTTATTTATGTACAGATAATCATTGAAAGTTGCAGGTGTAAGAATCAGATCCATATTTGTTACTTACAGTTCAAATATATTTCTCACTGTTAATTTACAGATCGACTTCAAATGCACCTCCTTAATTATCTCTCTTCTTTTCCTTTAATCAATGGCTCAAGTTGCTTTTTGATTGTGAAGCTTTGTACAAAACTATTTTATTCAAGAACCAGTTTATTTTGAAATCATGTTTAAACTTCACACATGTGACATGTACCTTGCTTTTAAGGTCATAAAAAAAAATTCTCTATTTCAAGAGAAAGAAAACAATTTAATTTAAGCTAAAAATGTTGTGTATTATGGAGTAGTTCGTCGTCAGATTTTCAAAATAATCAAAAGTTGAAAAAAAATCTGAAACATAATTAAAAATAAAACTATTTTAAATAGCTTCTTATGATAAATTCAATTACTTCTCTTAAAAGATGAGTATTTTTATGATTGTAAAACAAACATAAATTAGCTTCTATTATTTTCCATTTTTCTAAAAAAAAATCTCTAAATTATATAGACACAATTCACACATATATGTACTAGGCTACTTTCGCTATTTGTGTACGAATTGTAATTAGGTCGGAAATGATGAATGACGGATACCATTAAATTTTCAAAAATGATATATATATATATATATATATATATACATATATATATATATATAAAGATGTATTAACTTCTAAATTTATTTCAAGTATATAAAATAGTTATCTAGCGAAGTCTACTAGGAGTCTAGCTTAATTAATTAAAAATTTAACACTTTTGATTCTCTGTTTTTATAATATAATGATAATTCTAGAAGAAGAAAAATCCTCAATTTTACGTTTTGTACGTGGAGTTTTGGAGGCAATCAACTAGAATGGAGATCTTAAATTGAGAGTTATCATGATTAAATTATCAATGAATAACGTACGTGTTAATATATCCATCTATTATAAAATAAAAATAAAAATTCTCAGATCAACAATAACTAATTATTAATTTGTGCACATAATTTTTAATACTTTAATTTCACTTACTTTTATCTGGCGTAGAAAAGATTAAGCAAACACCTGCCTTTGCTGTTGCTTGTTAAAATAAAAGCTTAGTAATTCAGCTTTCTCGTAGTCAGGTTATTACTCATTTATTTGTCAGTTATCTGTATGTAGATGATTAATTATTTATTGCCAACTTGAACATATTATTGCTGCTATGCTTTATTGAATGCTTAGAAGATCGTGGAAGATGTACTCTGTGATTTGCATGTGACTTACTTGAACCACCAGCAGGTTGAAATGAGAAAATGAAATATATATATATATATATATATATATATATATATATATATATATATACTTACACTAGTTACACTCTGTGATTTAGTAAGTTAAATTTAAGGTTATTATAATAAAATTTAATTATATTTTTAATTCATGAACTAAATTTCGATCAATTTATTGAACTTTTTGTCTCGTTAATTATTTTAGTCTTATAGTCAAATATCACCAACTGATGATACATGTATTAATTGTTTCATTTTGTGGTGAATA
>PYAF01000352.1:3008169-3021286 GCA_007407185.1 Glycine tomentella
ATTCTAATTTTTAACTACATATCCTCTAACTTAATTTTTCAACCCTCATATGTATATATTACTAAAATAATCACAATAAAATAAACAACAAATAAAATGACAAACAAATACTATGATCCATTCTAAAATTAACAATTCTAATTTTTAACTACATATCCTCTAACCTAATCTTTCAATCTTAGTATCTACATATTACTAAAATAATTACAACAATAAACAAAATGATAAAAATCCTAAATTACATATAACAATCAAATAATAAAAAACAAAAACTATCATCTATCCTAAAATTAACAATTCTAATTTTTAACTACAAATCTTCTAACCTATTGTTTTAATCCTAATATCTATATATTACTCAAATAATTACAATAAAATAAATAACAAATAAATTAAGGGATAAAAGCACTTACTTGTAACAAGAAAAAGCCAAAACTGCAGCTTCTGTAAGAGTGAAGTGTGAAAAGTGAAGAATGAGGGATTAAAAAATGAGGGGGGGAGGGACCAGGTGTGAAAAGTGAAGAATGAGGGAGTAAAAAATGAGGGGGGGACCAGTTTTAAAAAGGGGCCTATGTGGTGTAGTACGTTGGGCCCAGTCGCGAAGTTTACGTAACCGGTACTGCACCTAATTCGCAGGAGGTCAGAGCAAACTCTGCATGGCTTGCCACGTGGCGCGTAGTTTGCAGGGGTCAGTAGCGAACTATGGGGAGCATGCCACGTGTCCCTGCTGCTCCTGACGCTTTCTGACTCGTTGACTGCGTAGTTTGCTGTAGGTGGTAGCGAACTACGTGGACCACTGCAATGCCGCCACGTCAGCGTACGTACTTCGCTGTTGGTCCTTGCGAACTAGTCCCCGTGGCAATTTGGTATTTATTTTGGGTCGCGTGGCAATTAAGTATTATTTTTTATCAATTGTGGCAAAGTGGTCATTGTCTCACCATGTTATATCTTGGGACAGACTTTTTTTTTTTTTACCAGATCTTGGGATAGACTTCATTATGCTAAAGAATTTTTAAAGGGCATTTAAAATCAATATGAATTTTATGCTAAAAAGGTTTTATTGACTACCCTAAAGGCCAAAACTTTAAAATAAAAAAATAGGGAAGTTAAAAATGAAATTAGCCGATTACAAAATTTAAAAATTAAACATGACTCTATAAAGTCAAAGGAAAAAATTATAAAAATATATTTATCTATAAAAAAAAGAGAGTAGTTAAATTTGTCTTGAGTTGTATCATTAAGGATTCGCTTAATGTCATTTTTTTTAATTATGTTTTATATTTGTTTTATTTAATGCATTAAGTTTTAAAAGTTTTATTTTGATTTTTTATATTTTAAAAATTTATTATTTTAGGTATTTTTTATTTTCCATTAAAAATATTATTATCTTTCATTGTTTTAAATTTTAAAATAGCTAAATTAACATAATAACGATTAAAAATTATCACTATTTTTTTTAAATAAATTAAAAATCATTTAAGTAAAAAAAAAAATTGATCAATTTGAATCACAAACAACAAATCAATGTCATCATCAGCTTCCACCAAAGGGCCTTCGCTTTTAAGCAGCATGTCAAAGTGGATTAATTTAATTTGGGGATTCAACTCATTTAATCATTCAATTCGCATAACTTGTAGATTTAACGAGTCAAGGGATGTGTTAGGTTGGATTAATTGATTGAATAAGCGGGCTGGTGTTTTTTTTTTTTTTTTTTTTGTTAGAATTTTATAGAATATTTAATTAAATATTGTTTTATTGGACAAAATATTTTATAATGTATTATATATTTCATGCTATTCTGTTATTCTATATTATATCAATGAAGTATAATAATAATTATATGTAAATTACATATTTGTATTCAAATTATTATTATTTCTATTTTCATTAAAACTTTAATACACCTCAACTAATATCTATCCTATTTTGATTTATTAAATTTTATATTATATTTCAAATTGTAATTTTCTAATATTTAAAAAAAAGTTTACTTCTTAATCTAATTACAATTTTCCTATTAAAAAAGATATAGTGGAGCATAACGGAGTAATCGGTGCGCGCATACACGAGTTATTTGTACTTATATAATTTCATAAGATAATAATTTTATGACTGTCACATTATGTTAAGATTTTTTTTTAGGAACATATATTTATTTATTTGATAAGTCAATTTATTAGTTTTTTTATACTTTTTTATTAAAAAAATGGTAGGTCAACTATACTTAATTCATAATAACTACGGGTTAGATTGAATTGAAATTTTTAACCAAAACTTAAAGCGGACTTTATCCAACTCAACTAAAACCATTTTATAATTGCCTGGTTGTGTTGGGAAGATCGATCCTTTTGACATCCTTGCTCCCACGTTAGCAATTTAAGCTGCACAACAATTAAAATTTTAGTTGTGAATTACTAGGATTTTTTGGAGAATAATCATGTTATTATTAGTATGAAGTATTTATTAACTTTGATAATAATATTTTTAAAAATTTAATTAATCACTTTTAGTCATAGTTTTAAAAATCGAATCAGTGACTAACCCGATCAGGGTACTGAGTCATTGGGTTAGTGGTTGAACCGGTGGATCACTAATTAACCCGCATGACCCGATCAGTGATCGAACCGATGGGTCATTGATTGACTCACATGACCTGATTAATAGTCGATCCGGTTGACCCGCATGACAATGCCTTAGAATATTTATAAAAAAATCATATATTAATATTATTCCATAGATGATTAGATACCAAAATATTAAAAAAAAATTATTGTCCAAGTTCAAATAAATCAAATATCACAAACATAAACTAAATAAAATAAATTTATTAGAGAGCAATGTTAAAAAACAAATTAATATAATCTCTATTTATTGAATTCAAGACTTAAATTAATTAATTATTTTAAAAGTTGAAATCCAAACATTTTGTTAAAAAAAGGAAAAATCATTTAAAAAATAGTTTTAAAAAAATAGTATAAGAAACCTTTATTTTCTTATATTTTTTAAATCTAAACAAAACGTAAATAAATTGGGTGTATAATGAATTAAATTATAATTTTAGAAACCTTTTAATTTTGTTTATTGTAGGGACTAAATGACATTGAAAAATTAAGTAGAGATTATATTAAGCATTGTTGGAATTTGAAAGCAGCAACATTGCAGTCTGCATCAGCCCCCCCTCCCAAAACATTTATTGGAATTTGGAAGTAACGTGTAGCATACTAAAACATTTATTGGAGGTAGCGTGCAGTAGCAGCCTAGACTCTAGTGCCCCCTCCTTCCCCCCCACACCAAAAACCTCCTTGTTCCGTGCAACCCCCTCTCCCTCCCAAATTGTTACGCGCTCCCCTACCCTCCCAAAAAATCATGTATCCTTATTACCACCCCCACCCACCCACCCACCACTCCCCTTGCGGAAATCTTGGCCAAGCACCTCCCGTTATTGCCCCCCTTCCCCGCCGCGAACCCCTAACCACGAACAGACAAACCCAACCCCCTTGCTCCTTGAACAGCCACCCCCTGCCACTGTCACCACCTCCACCCCGGCGAACAAGCAAAGCCCCATAACCACCCCCGACGAAAACCAAACTGTCGACACACGTGTTCTTAGGGAGAAGATGGAAGCGACACGAAGGTAGACGGCATTTTTTTTTTAAAGTGACCCGGTCCGGTTCACCGGGTCGACGGTTGAACCATAAACCCAACTGGGTCACACCGGGTTGCACCGGGTTGAAAGTATGGCCGGTCCAATGTTAGACTCGATCCGATCCATCCACTGGATCGCGGTTCGATCGGTCCAACCGGCCAGGTCGGTCCGATTTTTAAAACATTGCTTTTAGGAGAATCTTCATTTTCAATCAATTTTTTTCTTTCACAAAATTTAAACCTATACCTTATTTACAAAACTTGTAATCTTATCACAAAAATTATATTAATATGTCATACATGTCGTCATTCCTTAAAACACTGCTACTTCTCAATTCTATGTCAACAACAATAATAATCAATAAAAGTTTATATAACTACTTTAAACTTTATAATCAAATAATTAATCAAACTTTTATTCTATCCTAACTAATTCCTTAACTCTGTAAATTTACTAATACATACAAAAAAAATACTTTTTACATCAACAATTTACATTGATTCCTAAACAATCAACGTAATATGTAAAGTAATGACATTTTTGTAATATTAAGAAAGAATTTTATATCAATTTTCAGCAACTAAATTACAATGTTAATGTTTTTAAAAAAATTGCTAGATTTTTTAGATTGGTTGTTAACCAATTTGGAATATTTTCTTATACCTATCAATATGTTTAGAATCCCTTGCATTTTTTTACCAGAAACCCTCAAATTGTTGTTAAACAATATAAAATATTTAATCCCTTGCATATTGATGTAACTTCTCTCCCATATGTGTTGCTCTATTTAGACAATCAAGGATCAGACTTCTGTTATATGAATAAATGGTCAAAACTAATTGTTACTTGTGTCACACCTTATAGCTACATTTAAGTCACATGAATGAATGTAGTATACTGAAAATTATAAAACCTTTGTTGGCTTAGTTATCTTCTGAATTGCAGTTTATGACATTTTATTATTACTTGTTTGATATGTGTTTTCTACTTTCCTTTGTGATTGTCTTTCCATAATAGTTTAGGTTTGTTTCCTCAATGTTATTATAAAACCTTTGTTGGCTTAGTTATCTTCTGAATTGCAGTTTATGACATTTTATTATTACTTGTATAATATGTTTTCTACTTTCCTTTGTGATTGTCTTTCCATAATAGTTTAGGTTTGTTTCCTCAATTTCCATTGCTTGCTAATGCTCTATTGGCAAACCCTTCCATAATTGGTTACTTTACTAAATGAAAAATCTTTAACCCTCTAAATTTGGATCAAACACTCAATATTTACTTGCAAGAAAAGTATACGTGATACATAGTTGAAGAAGTTGAGCCTTAATCGTGGTAATGGTGAGCACAAATTTGCTCTTAAGGACAAAAAATCTATTTGATCAAGATGGAAGACCATTAGGATCAAATCGTACAAAATTCAAGAGTTTTGTTTTTCTTTTAAGACGAAGTAAGCCGAACTTCTTCGAGAATGAGTTAAACGGTGCAGAGGAGCATGCGATAAAAGAGATATGATAGAATATATCCTAATATATCACTATATTGTATCAATACATGTAATTTATAATTACTATTTACTTAAATAATTATTATATTTTTAAAGCTTATTGTATTTGTGTATAGTTAACCTACTATATTCTAAATTCTAAAATGATGAAAAATAAGTTGATCGTGTGTGCAGGGGAAGCGTTGGGATTAAGGTACTGATCAAGACTAATCTCACCAATAAATAAATAAATTTAAATAAAAATTATATAAAATATAATTATATAATCATATAAAATATAAAATAAATAATATAATAAATACATTTATGCACTATATAATAAAAAAATCTACATAAGAAAATATATATTATATGATAAATAAATTATAAAATAAATATATTATGTAAATAATAAAGTATGTAACCATAAATAAATAAATTTATTATTGTTGCATTCATAAAAAAATGCATAATAAAATGTATAACCATAATCTATAATTTTATATACAATTGTATAAAAATTAATTATATATAAATTGTTATTAACATATTTGAACACAAATCATTAATGTTACTATCTAATGGAAAACTTTTCTTTTCCATTTGATACATTATTTCACTACTACAATTAAGATATTTAAGGTCGGTTATTTGATCCATATAAAGTCGGTTTTCGAACTGACCTTGTCTCCAACGACGTTAAAAATGTTAGAAAACAACGTCGGTTTTATAAAAACCGACTTTGAAATTTTTTTTTTAATTTTTTATTTTTTTAAAAAAATAGTCTTTTCTAAGTCGGTTATTTAAATAAACCGACTTAGAATCTTATACATACAAAGTCGGTTTTTTTAAATAACCGACTTTGAATGTCAAATTTCAAAAAAAAAAAAAAAACCGGTGTATGGACTTTCAAAGTCGATTTTTTAAATAACCGACTTTGAAAGTCATATACCAAAAAAAAAAAAAGATTCTAAGAAAAAGGCTGCGGGAAAAGCGAAAAAGGCCTCTTTAAAGTCGGTTATTTGAAATAACCGACTTTGAATCCCATATTTAAAAAAAAACGGTGTAGGGGGATTTAAAGTCGGTTATTTAAATAACCGACTTTAAATCTATTTTTTCGAAAAAAAATAAAAAAGAAAAAAACGGTGTAGGGGGATTTAAAGTCGGTTATTTAAATAACCGACTTTAAAAGCTATTTTTCCGAAAAAAAAAATGAAAAAGAAAAAAACGGTGTAGGGGGATTTAAAGTCGGTTATTCAAATAACCGACTTTAAATCTATTTTTTCGAAAAAAAAATAAAAAAGAAAAAAACGGTGTAGGGGGATTTAAAGTCGGTTATTTAAATAACCGACTTTAAAAGCTATTTTTCCGAAAAAAAAAATGAAAAAGAAAAAAACGGTGTATGGAGATTTAAAGTCGGTTATTCAAATAACCGACTTTAAATCTATTTTTTCGAAAAAAATAAAAAGAAAAAAACGGTGTAGGGGGATTTAAAGTCAGTTATTTAAATAACCGACTTTAAAAGCTATTTTTCCGAAAAAAAATGAAAAAGAAAAAAATGGTGTAGGGAGATTTAAAGTCGGTTATTCAAATAACCGACTTTAAATCTATTTTTTCGAAAAAAAAATAAAAAAGAAAAAAACGGTGTAGGGGGATTTAAAGTCGGTTATTTAAATAACCGACTTTAAAAGCTATTTTTCCGAAAAAAAAATGAAAAAGAAAAAAATGGTTTAGGGGGATTTAAAGTCGGTTATTCAAATAACCGACTTTAAATCTATTTTTTCGAAAAAAAAATAAAAAAGAAAAAAACGGTGTAGGGGGATTTAAAGTCGGTTATTTAAATAACCGACTTTAAATCTATTTTTCCGAAAAAAAAAAAAAGAAAAAACGGTGTAGGGGGATTTAAAGTCGGTTATTTAAATAATCAACTTTAAATTTATTTTTACGAATTCATTTATTTACAAAATTGTCACTATTCTACTTACCAAGTCAGTTTTCTTACAACCGACTTAAAAGAGACGACGTTAAAAGTGATTGTGGTAGTAGTGTTTATTCAAATAACATTCTTTTCAACACAAGCTTAGCAAAATTTTCTCTTTCTCATGTCATTCCATCCACTAAATACCAGCCATGAATAAAAAGTAATTAAAAATATTGTTAGTGCAATTATTCATATCATCTGCTAAGATGTATTAAAAAAGTTTCACATTATTTAAGAATTCAAAATAAAAGACCATTCATAAAGCATCCCCTCCCTTTAACATAAGGTTGAAACATGTCAGATTTTTGCAAGCCTTTAATATAACATTCTATACCACTCAAATTTTGTCGAAGGAAGCAAATGACATCCAGAATTCATTCTTGTATTGAAAACGGTTACTAACTTTAATTCTTAATCAACTCTGTATTGAAATTGGTCCCTAACAATGAAATATAAAAAACACAAACATGATTTGACTTTATTTTTATTTTGAATTTGTATTTATATTTGTTTATTCATTGTTTTATAATTAATGTATTGTATAATTAATATTTTTGTATATTAATTTAGTATATAATTAATATTTCGTATAATTAACATGTTTATATAATTGATATTAAATTTAATAGTCATAAACTGTGACTTTGTGAGAGTAAAATACTTTTATATCATCAACTAATAAAAAATTATTAGTATGATTTTAAAAATGGTTATATAAAAGTTGATAAATTTATATTGATAATTTATGATTTAATAATAATGTAAAATTAACTGTCAATGCATAGTATACTTTTTTCATTAATATTTTGCATTTTTTAAAAGTTTATTAATTTATTTTATAATTAATAATTATATAATATTTTATATAATTAATTAATATATAATTAATGTGTTTGTGAAATTAATATTTAATACAAAGTTATTTTTATTTTTGATTTGTTTGACTTAATATTTTATTTAAATATTTATTTTGATTTATTGAATTTAATTTTCTAACTTTTAAAGACGTCACCACATGCTTTAATATTATTTAGTGACATTTAAAAAAAAATTATCTTGTCTCATGTCACGTAAGACGTATTTTTTATTATTATATGTATAAATTAAACGCAGATAACAAAAGGGTTTACAATAAAAATTGGGACGTAATCTAAGTATTTTTAAAAATAAAAAACGTCACATACTGAGTGACTTCAAATTTCGTGGAAAAAATGACCTTACATTAATAAAATGTATTAAAATGATTCCATTTGTGATTTGGTGAATGAATATAGATAGGGACATTTTGGTGAGGGAAAATATCTTTTAAGAATGGAACTTTATCTGTGGGGGAAAAGAGAGAGAAAAAATGAGTCCAAAAAGAAGAGAAGAACTTTAAGCCGGCTTGAAGTGAATCTCAGAGAAATTCAAAGTTAAAATAATAACTTTACTAATCTCTTCTCTTCTCTTCCAGGAGTGGACAAGGTTGAAACTTGAAAGGAACCCTAATAAAGTTGTTGTGATCTTCGAAGCAACAACAATAAAGAGCAGAGTAGAGAAGTGAAAAACAATTTTACAGAACCCACTCGGCCCCAAATAAAAAACAAAATGTCGTCTTCCAACTCCAAAACCAAAACCCCTTCTTCCCTCTCACTCTGCAACTCTAAGCCTCAGCCTCAGGCATGTCAATTCAATTTCAATCAGTACTTTTTGTCATTTTGTTTATACTAATATCTTTCTATAGAATTGGCTAAATATCTTTGCTTGACCTTTGTATCTGTTTAGATAGGTAACATTGCATTGGAATCCCAACCGCAGAAGAACAAGTATGGACACGGGGTGTTTGGAGACGTCTACAGCATCATCAAAGAGATGGAGATTGATCGTTATAACAACTCTACCTTTGATTTTCAATTTCCCCCAATTGCAGTTAGCCACCGCTTTCTTCATCTTTTCATTCATTCTTAGTTATTGCTTATGTTCCTTCTGTTCAAATGTTATTTATACCCTCTTTTTATGTTCCCAATTTCAGAATTTTCTTGGCTCTAGAGAGGTTCGGGAGTTTATTAGCGGGGCCCTTTCAGGGGCGATGACAAAGGCTATACTTGCTCCTCTTGAGACCATCAGGTAGGTTCACCCTTTTTCAAATGCATCAATTTGCTTGCTTCTAGCTAGTGTGTGTGGATACATTCACAAATCATAATCTGTGAACTGTGCAGGACAAGAATGGTAGTTGGTGTTGGGTCAAAAAACATTGCTGGTAGTTTCATAGAGGTTATAGAGCAGCAGGGATGGCAAGGACTTTGGGCTGGAAACATGATCAATATGCTTCGTATAGTTCCAACACAGGCCATTGAGCTAGGCACATTTGAGTGTGTCAAACGGGCTATGACATCCCTGCATGAGAAATGGGAACACGATGAATACCCCAAGTTGCAGATAGGTCCCATCAATTTCAACTTATCTTTATCTTGGATTTCACCAGTTGCCACTGCCGGTGCAGCTGCAGGAATTGCTAGCACACTTGTATGCCATCCCCTTGAAGTTTTGAAGGTATCTTAATGGAAATATATTGAATTGAATGGACTGTATATTAGTTTTGTCCTTGGATTGATGCTGCATTCTAAATGATTTATAATCTTGTACTGTTTACCATGTCTTGGAAATACTGAAGCTTTTCTTTCTTGTCTCTTACTCTTGTTTAAAATTGTAATTCTCTTCTGATTTTATAACAGGACCGGTTAACTGTAAGTCCTGAAACTTACCCTGGTTTAGGCATTGCGATTAGAAATATTTATAAAGATGGTGGTGTTGGCGCTTTTTATGCTGGTATCTCACCAACTCTGGTTGGCATGCTTCCATACAGTACATGTTTTTATTTCATGTATGATACAATAAAGGAATCTTACTGCCGGACCAAAAGTAAGAAATCTCTAAGCCGTCCAGAGATGCTTTTGATTGGAGCTCTTGCAGGTTAGAAATTCTCTAGTACTTGTTGAAAGACTTAATTATTTATGTTTCTCCTTTCTTGTTGTCCTTGGTCTTGCCCTGTTTCACAGTCACACACCCATGCTGCATGAAGCAAATGATAACATGGAATATTTTATGGAAAAATAGCCATTCACTATTTGATGGGTGGACATGGTTTTCCCAGCAGTGTGTCACTTTTTAATCACATTTTATACTTGGTAATATAAATGATTTGTGCTATCTGACTTCTTTATGCTTACGCAGGTTTTACTGCCAGTACAATTAGCTTCCCCTTGGAGGTAGCAAGGAAGCGCCTGATGGTGGGTGCTTTGCAAGGTAAGTGCCCGCCAAACATGGCAGCGGCACTTTCAGAAGTTATTAGAGAAGAAGGTCTGAAGGGTCTCTACAGAGGATGGGGTGCAAGCTGTTTGAAGGTCATGCCATCCTCTGGTATCACCTGGATGTTTTATGAAGCTTGGAAAGACATATTGCTTGTCCAGAATGGTAATCCCCTTTAGGCTAATAAGAAGGTTATGCGGATTATTTGTACTCTATAAGAAGGAATGGTAAAACACAATGCCGGGTAAGGAAAAATAATTATTCAGAAATTAAAGTTGTTTTGCCATGGCAGCCAGCTGGCTAGCTCGTTAGAATGGTCAAATTTACTAACGAGTTAGGTACCTAGCTTGTAAGTTTCCAGATTTTGATATTGATTTGGGAAGATTCTCATTGAAGAAAAGGGTTAAAGAGTGAGTTTGGGAGAAGTTTCCTATGTTCATTCATTGTTTCTTTCCATTCCATCACAACGTTTATATGTTATCAAATTGTTTCGGTCGAGTTGATGTCCTTAGAATACACGAGATGAGTGAAAGAAACAAATTTAACCGTATAATTAACCAATACCTGTATGGATAAAATCAACTATTCTCACGCACTTATTAGATACGTATCACACATAGATAGATATAAGTAATCAATAATAGATTTAATGCCTCTTTTGCATAACACATTAATATACAACTTTATGAAGATCACCAAGCTATGTTGAATCTCAATACAGCTTTGAGTGCACATTTGGTGTTAACATTGAATTAATTCTTTTAACTGGGAAATATACATGTGTTTAAATATAAAATGTATGATTGATATTAATATTAGACGGTTTAAAATTAAGGATACTAAATTTAACTTTTTATCAACATGTTGGTGTAAGGAAAACAGAGTTTAGATTTTTTTAAGATTTTTTATTTAAACTTTTCAGATGAAAAACGCATAATTGGAAAAGGAAAATTTCATTAAGAGGGGCCATTAAGGATTTTTGGTAGATACGATGACCCCAAAAGTAATAATTTTATCAAACTTCTAAACGTATAAAGTCTATCAATATGCTATATGTAACTTGTTGCCTCTCGTCTTAACTGTAGTCTATTACTATCAAACATAGGTGGTTTAACTTTAGTTTCCTGTTTGTATTAATAGGCATTCATTCGGCTTCAATTCTAATTTGTGAGCTACTTAGTTTTGTTTTTTCTACGAATATTGTGGGACAGTTCAATCATGTTCAACTATATTTAGTTTATCATAATTATAGTCTGAATTTAAAAGATATTCTAGTTTCTCAGACCTTTGGGCGTTTTAACTTTTGAACCATCCTTGAATAGGACTCTACATACAGTTTGCGGCTATAGATGCCATGAAATAGAACACGTTTAATTAAGCATTTTAGCAATTTGATCGAAATTGAAGAATCAAAATGGGTAAAATAGATAGGAAAGGATCTACATCTGGGACATATACAAACTAATTTAGTCATTGTAAATAGAAGCATTAGTCTATATCATAAAATGCTTAATTTGATCGTAATCATTTAAAATTAGTGGCGCCTATGATATTATTATAGTAAAAAGATTTAGAACTTCCAAAAGTAAAGGAGTAAATATGATTACATACGACGAGAATTAAAAAAAAAAAATGTATTTATAAATTTGGCAATCAAAAGGACCTCAAAAAGAAAGAAAGGGCTAAATCCGGCATACAAGAAATAACAAAAAAGTATTGGAAGTAGTATGTTACAATTAGATGATGGTTTCTTGTTCTTGAGTTTGAGTAGTGTCATGTGTTCTTCCGAAGAAGCAGGCTACAGCTGAGCTAATTGATTGAGAGTAGGCAGCAAACATGTAGAGACAAAACAAGCATAGTCCTGTGCAAGGGCATTCAATTAAGAATAATAAATGTAAAATGCAGATTTGTAAGTATTTAATTAAGAAAATGAAAGTTGTAGTTACCGGCATAGGCAACGGTAATCCCTCTGGCGAGTCTTCCAAGAGAAGAGAAGAGATAGAGGGAAAGAATGACCTTCAGAAACAGCCTCTTGTCGTGGCCAGTAGCGGCAACCCTAAACACTGACTCGGCGGCACCGATCGTATTAGCCAACCATGCCACTATCGCGTTCGCACTCTCCTCAGATATTTGCCACTCAAGTGGATCAACGGGAACCCTAAGCAAGTCGGAACATACCCTAATTAATTGAGGGGGAAATGAAATTGAAATGCATACAACTAAGTCACGACTCACTGGATGCTCATTTGCCTGAATAGAAGACCGAGAATGGCGAGGGAGCAGAGAAGGACGATGAAGACATCGGAGAAAAGCGAGAGAAGGGTAGAATTGCGGTAGGCACAGTGATAGTACACGAGACTCCCAATTATGAACGCGATTATCGCCTTTCCTGCTCCTGCGTCCCCACTCGAAGTGCTTCCGCCTCTCCCATCCATCGCAATTCCCAATTCTCAATCAAACTGGTACCAACTCGTTTCGTTATCATTATAAATCATGTCTGCGCCCACCCCCACCCTTGACTAGGGCTGGGCAAAAAAATCCATATCCATAAAATAATCTATATCTAATCTAATCTAATCCATTTTAAATCCAT
Organism: Glycine tomentella; assembly: GCA_007407185.1. Classification (NCBI taxonomy): domain Eukaryota; kingdom Viridiplantae; phylum Streptophyta; class Magnoliopsida; order Fabales; family Fabaceae; genus Glycine; species Glycine tomentella. Next base: position 3,021,161 of record PYAF01000352.1, read on the forward strand.
TTAAATGGATTAGTTTTATATCCAAATCCATTTTTATGGATTTTAAATCCAATCCAATTAATTGGATATATGAAATGGATATGGATTGGATATTTGGATTTTTAATTTTTTTTTTGTCAACTTTGA
>PYAF01000352.1:3021386-3067836 GCA_007407185.1 Glycine tomentella
TGTAAAAAAAAATCTTATAACATTTAAGTGGATATAAATTGGATATATCCAAATCCATATCCATTTAAATGGATTAGATCTTAAATCTAGTTTGTTTTTAAAAAAATATGGATATGGATTTAAAATCCAATCCATTTAATTAGATATGAATTGGATATGGATTGGATTCTTAAAAATCCAATCCATGCCCACCCCTACCCTTGACTCTTCTATTTCTGTTAGGATCCATCTCATATATTAGGCCTAAGAGGATCATTTCAGCAGCTAAGGAATATCTTTTTGGTTGTTAGAATAGAATACTATTGTTACAATTCTGTTAGCAATTGCATCTTATATATATCCCTGTAATTCCATTTAGAAAGGAAGGAAAAACAAAAGTATTATTTTATAGAATGATAGGAGTAGAAGTAGAGGAGATTCTTTACTCCAAACAATTCCTCTTTCATTTCCATTTTATGCTTTCATTTTAGTATAACCAAATAAACAAAGACATACAATCAAAGACTTTTGCTAAACTATATTTTCCCGTCAAGTTTGAAATTTATATAGAACAAAACTTTACAAATCCATTCAACAATTTACATCATTTATTTACGTGGGAACCAAACTATTCTACACGTATATTGAACAATATTTAACTTGGTGAAAAAAGATTGACCGAGGAAGAATGAGAATGAAAGTTATATGAACAAATTTTGTGTATAATGAACCAATTTATAGGATGTTTATCTCTCTACTAACCTTTTTTTTATCAGATAGTTTTAAGTTATCATTATTGTGTAACGTCACTATTTTTCATATCCTTTTTTTTTTTCTTCTTTCTCCTCAAATTCCTTCTTCCTCCTCCTTCGTCGCGACCAACCCCTTCCCCTTCCCCTCCGCCACGTGCATGAGCCCCCTTCCCCTTCCTCCTTTGCCACGACCAACCCTTTCCCCTTCCCCTTTGAGCACGACCCCCCACCTCTCCTTTCCTCCATACGTGCAACCCCTCAGCTCTCCTTTTCCCCACTTTCCCTTTCTTCCTCCGTCGCAACCCTTCACCTTCCCCTCCCCCTCTGCCACGGTCAACCCCTTTCCCTTCCCCTCCGCGTTGCAACCCACCACCTCCCATTTCCTCCACGCACACGTGCTCTTCCCCTTTGTATGTTTTTTCCACTGGGTTGTTTGTTTTTCTTCTTTTTCATTTCTATTTGTTATGTTCTTACTTAATTCTTATGGATCTATTGTCTCCCGCGTTTTATTGTTATTGTAGTTGATGATTAATTTTTTATTTTTTTGAAATATGTGCAAATCTACACAATTCTTGTGGAAGAACTAGTTGAAAATCTTGATAACTGTTTTATTGTTGGATTTGTAAAAAGTTAGATTTTCAACTTAAGATCTATCCCTAAGATGCAACATTAATAATGTTCTAATGAGTTAAATATTTGTTTAAGAGTAGATCTTCCTCTCTTCAATATCATTATATCAAATAATTACGAGTGATTTTTTTATACTAAGGCTAAAAGTAAATTACACTTATATTTTGTAAGTTTTTGAGATTATACATAATTTTATAATCTCATTTTTTTAACATTTCCATCAACTTTTCTTATAAAAAATAGGGTATGATATATTTCAAACAATCAATAAATGTGTAATATTTTTAAACAATTAAGATTAGTGCAAAAATTGAAAAAGGACAGGGTATCAAACAAAATTTGACGAAAATTGAAGAGGAATGCCTATGTAATTTACACTTCAAACAAATATGTACAAATCTGAAAAAATAAAGCAATAGTGGATGGTGCCACAGCAAATCTTATAATATTCTTAGTTTATTTACCTTAGTTTCAAAGCATTTTCAGACAAAAAAGAATGCATTGTTGTAAACATTAAATCGACGACTCTAGGAACCAACAAGAATAATTCGTGACAACAATGTTATATTGGAGGTTTCACAAAGCAACTTGGAAACTCACAATAACAGAAAAACATTCTTGCCCTCTCAATGTCATACAGTATTCCTAATTCTTACCAAGAAATCCTAAACAGCTGTAGGGCCGATTTGATGACGTCTTCAAAACCAGCAACAGTTATTGATCCAAAGGAGAAGCAACTAAAGCTGATGCTACTACATAATTAGCTGCTATTTATCAGATATACAACTGATCCTAGCAAGGGAAGAGGATGGGACATGGATCCCTTTCTAACCTACTATTTGATAAATCCAGTTTTTTCATCTTTTCTTCACACCAAAACAGTTGTTCTCTAGTCATCCTCGTCATCCTCAGAACCCTTGACAGGACCTTCACGTCAATAAGACCAAGCAAAACTTGAATGTCCTCATGCTTTTGGGGCCAAGAATTCTTCTTCCAACTTTTTTTCTTTCTGCGCAGTTCCTTCAGCTTCACCACTTTCTGCATTAGGAAGAAAATGCATACATTATCTTAGTCGTATAGTTAATATCCATAATAACTGAAAGGTAAAGCAAAATAATAAATTAGCTCCGCTGCTGGCATCATATTTAGATGCAGAATAGTAATCACTGATCAGCTTCTAACCAAAAAGAAACTTTGATCAGCAAAAAATTCTGTAGACCATAGCTTATAGAACATTAGATGATTGGTTTTTAGGAATATATTATAAATTTAAATTGATCAAGGAATATCATAAAATTGCAATCTCACAAGGAAAAGGTTTTAAATTTACCTTTTCAAGAGTCGATTGAATCTGTTGTAGAGGAGTATCAAGCTGGTTCTGATTGGTAGCACCACTTGACTTTTTCTTGTCCCTTTTCATGAAAAGGTGGAATGTAAGGATAGAACTTTCAATTATCCTGATAAGATCAGGAGCAAGAACTCTCATCTCTGAATCATCAGTCAAATCATGATCTGAACCTGAATAGATTCAAAAAGTTGAGCACTTAGTCATTGAATTACAAGCATAAACACACGAGAGCCATGAAAGCATAATTACATTCAGTGACACCCATAATCCATGACACTCCAAAAATTTACAAGAAATTCACCTCGTATGTTAGGAACCTGAAGCAGTTTAGGCAAATTGTTCCTTGTGCGAGCATAAATTTCAGCTCGACGGCCCTGCTCAAAAGGTTCATTTTCAATAAACCTTTGTAATAGAACCTGGAACTGTTGAAACTCTTGCGCACTGTGGTTGTAACAGGGAGGATTATCATGCTGCCAAGATATCTTCTGACTCATATGAGAGTACTGACAATGAAGCGCCTCCCAAGTCAAGCAAATTTGACCTACATATGCTGTTTCAATATCCTGGTAGGGGTCATGCTCAGGCTGTTGAAGATGTTCAGTCTCATCATCAGGTTCTTCAAATTTTTTCAAGGAAAGACAACGAAGGGGAGAAGCCAGCTTCTTTGAAGCAGATCTAGGAGATGGAGTTGAAGTATAATGTGAACCTGACATAGTGTGGGTGCAGCATACCACAAGACACGACAAACATGAAGATAACAGAAATAATATATTTTGTCAATAATTAGAGTTTGCAGGTGGTAATAGGGAGACAATATCATGGTCCCTATCTCCAAATAATGTCTTTGATAAATTCAATATAATCAGGTCATCATTTTTTACCAGAGAACTTTTCATTATAAGATTGGATCAAGCAACTTGAACTGTTGAACACAATTCCCTCAACTTTGATTCTATATTAAGAGTAAATTTTCATCCGGTGTCCATTATTGTACTAATCACACATCATGTGTGGCAAGTCCATAGACAAAAACACCTAAATGAACCCAGAGCAGAAACTGAAATTGAAGTTCCCAATCATAAATAGTATCTGCATTGAAGCATAGAGTTGGCATCACAGGAAGACTACAATTAAAATTGATTTTATCATTGTCAACAACCAACACTAAATCCCCCTCTCAGATGTTATCTGTAATGTTTTTTTTTTTTTTTTTATCGCCACCTACCCCATCAAAAATCAAAGCAACAATTGAAATCTACCTTTGCCAACTTCACTAAGCTGTTGAGTGCTCATCCGATCAAAGAACAGCATTCTTTCACAGTACTTTTCAAATACAGCATCAAAACCACGCCACCATTGCTGACCTTCTGCCTCCACATCCCTCCATTCATTGGAGCTTGTCTCTCCCGCTTCCTCTTCCTCTTCATCCTCCCCTTCCTCCGGGCAGGAATCTTCTTCAGGAATCAACACCATAAAACTGTTTCTTCTCAATTCTTTTAGCCTCCTCTTAACTTCATTGGTAATAAAATCATCATCATCCTCAGCTTCACCTGCAGAGTCTGCGTTTTCTGATTTACACAGATCAGGACCATCGGTGTTCAGCTTTGGTTCCTCAGGCTCAGGCACTGCCTTGTCTGCCAAATCCTTTTCTCCATCTGCTTTCTGAGATTTTCTGAACTTCTTGATTTTCAAAAACTCCATGCTTTATCACCTTACTTTCAGAAACAAACTATTCTACACTCAGCCCTATATTTTCAATGTTTTGGTCAAAAACCATAATAATCACATCAAAAGAGAATGAGAATACTACTACTAAATAACAGACCTAAGTAATAATAGTAGTCTGTTATTGTGACAATCAGCAACAAAGCGCAGGAAAATTTATACGGAAGAAAAGAACCTTTTATTTAGGTTGCTGAACCCCTAGATTCCGTAGCAACTTCCAAGACAAGGTGATGAAATGGCGAAGCAAGCATATAGCGTCGTGGAAATGTCCTACCATTCCATTCATGTAGATCACGGGCATGAATGAAAAAGTAATAGAAAACGGAGAAAAAGTAAAGAAAATAAGCAAAAGTTGAAACCCCCAAAAGGAAAGTAGTGTGATTATGAAGCCCACCTACCCACCAAAAATGCAAGATGGAGAGCATTGAGCATTTACAGAGATCAGAGCCACCGACAGGACAGGGCAACTTCTCTCCTTCCGTCTCACCTACATTCAACTTCTGAAAGACTAAAAAGTGAGTATATTGATGATGATGATTCCGTTACACTACCACCATAACCATTACCAATTCTAGAAATAAAAATTAAAATATAAATGCACATGCAATGCAATGCAGATATGAAAATGGCGAAATTGATCCAGCGATATTTTACACAAACCTGAGGCTGAGGAGTTGGGAAGGCAGAAGAAACAAACCCTAGGGAGGGAAGGCAGGCCTAGAGAGAAGGGCAAAATAGTAGTAAATGTGAGGGAGGGTACTGAGCACTGTGTTTTGTTTTGTTTTGATTTGATTTTGATGTCTCTCTCATCTCACTCATTTCCCAATAAAAATAAACTCAGAACTGACAGAATAAGCATAAAATAAATAGAAATAGAAATAATAAATGTGAGTTTTGTTTTGCATTAATGTTAATGTTAATGGCATGGGATGAGCACGAAAGCCTATAAAGAAAAGGGAAACAGTTGAAGAAGACAGAGTGGTCGTACGCAGAATATTGTCAGAAAGCCGAGCAAAAGTTGTTTTGATTTGTTTTCGTAAAGTTACTCATTTTCTGTTTAATGCCCCTATCAATTTCCCTAGTCACACTCGAATTCAATGACCACCAAAATCAAAACTCTTTCTTTCTTCTGCATATCACATCATTATACCATTCAAAAAAAAAATCATCATTATCTATCCATTAATATGCACCAAAAAGTTCTTTCCAATCAAATATTTGAATGCTAAAAATACTAATCCATAGTCCACATTCCGGAGTAATCTTTTATTTTCATGAAACTTATATGATATCAATCAGTCAAATTTTATTTCTAAAAATCATGATTAATCAGAATTTCCGATCATGTAAAAAATTTCTCGTACTAAACTTTTTTTTTTCTGAATTTCTGGTACTAAACTACCCATAAATAAAAAGATGATTTGATTTGACAAAATATTTTTATTTTTACTTTTCATTAAAATTATATATTTTTATTTCCTTGTTTTAAGAATGGAGAAAAAAATATATTCATTAATAATATTGTTTCTCAATTTTTTTTCCTTGTAACCACACTACACAAACTACACTTATCCTATGTTTGGTTAGGAAGGAAAAAAATAGAAGGAAAAAAAATGGAAGGAAAATTTTAAAATTTGAATTGGAATGAAAATGGAAAGAAGGAAAAATTTAAATTTTTGTAACTAAAAAATAATTTTTCTTTCCATTTTCTCTCTAAACAAACAGAAGAAAATGTTTCGTTAATCGTGTTTTCTTTCCTTCCGATTTCTTTCTTTCTATTTTCTCTCCGACCAAACGGACCCTTAGACCCTCTCAATGATATTTAATTTAGTTGAATGAATAAAATGTGTTACATACTTTTTTATATCTATTTTTTAATTTTATAAATAAAAAAACAAACACTTAGGTTGTGTTTGGGAGAGGCAGCAAAAACAATTTTGGAAAGACAGAAACGAGACACTTATGGTGCATTCCTGAGAGAAACAAGTTTTAATGCTGCTAGTGGTGTAGCGCTCAGAAATTGGAGCCATGATTTTTTCTTTCTTTTTTTTTTGTTATAACTTGGGATTTTGCTCATTACTCAAGCGGAGCTATGTGCCATCAAAGTTGATCTCAATATTGCAGCAAGCAAGCACTGAAGGATCTAGAACCTAATCTGGATCAGGGAATAATTTATTTAAAAAATAAAAATTAATAATTATCATTATTATATGAGATAGTTAAATTCAAACATAAAAATAAGATATATAAAATATAAAATTTTAAGTAAATATTTACATTTTATTAAAATAAGATGATACATTTACTTACTCTTACATGTGAACTAATAAAAAATTTCAGATACATAGAATTAGGAAGTTCAAAATATAAAATTATGGGATACAAAATATAATTTTTTTTACATTTTATTAAAATAAGATTGTGTATTTACTTACTCTTATATGTAAATTGGTAAGGAGTTTCAAATACATAAAATTAGAGAGTATAAAATATAAAATTATGAAGTATAAAATATAATATTTTAAAACAAATACTAATGATTTTATTAAAATAAGAGGTGCATCTATCCACCCTTGATCACATATAAATCCGACGGTGGCAGCAAGAGAGGTTTCACTAATTTGGATGTTGAATCAGATTTGATGACAGTTATTAATCTCATCAATGGCTCATAATCTTGCTATTACATCGTAGAAGCACATTTTTCGCGAAGTTAATCAAGTTGCGAATGCACTTGCTAAGTATAATCTTTCTATATAGACAATACTAGTATCTTTGATGTTAATCCGTCCTTTATCAGTTTAAAAGTTATTACTGATGTAGCTTCGACGGTCTTTTTTAGAGGCTTTTAATATATCTCGCGGAGAATTTCTCCCTATTTCACCAAAAAAAGAAATGAGATGATACCCAAAATTCCACAAACACGGCAGAATTAACTGCTGGTTATGAATTAGGATTATGCATTTTTGCTCCTTTATACATTCATGTATCCCTATTAAAGAATTTATGAAAATTATTGCATTGTGTTTGATTTTTAAAGTAATTTCATGTTTTTATAATAGTTTTTACTCTATTTCTTTTAAACTAAATAATAAAATATATCACTTTATTTTTCTTTTCAAGTTATCTTTCTTATATTTTCATTTCATCTACTATATTTCTCTCGTCTAAATCAAACATAACATTATCTCATTAAATCTCTCTTCTTTAGTTGGCCCGATTCACTTTTGAAAGAAAAAGAGATGGTCCTAAAAACTACCGAAGTACAGCGATGTTGATTGAGGCACCACCTTCTTTGTTTAAATTCGGAATCAACTTTTGTTTACAGTTCAAAACAAAACTACAAAAAAGATGTTAACCTCCATTATTTGGTCCTTGAACGAGGTGTGGTTGTTGGGCAACAATGACAAAATAGTCAGCAGCAGCAATACAATAAGGTGTTGGGTAATTGGGGTGTTTATGATTCGGTTTCAATCAATTTTAAACATATCAGATTAATCATCAATAATAAAAATAGTAATATTTTCTATTAATGTCATGATAATTAATTTTTTTTAAAAAAAATATGATTTTTAAGAATATCATATCATTCCATGAAATAATTGACTCATTAAAAAAACAGGGAAAAAGATCATCAAGAAACAATGTTTTCTTTTTCTTTCTTTTTTTTTTTTTTGACGGACAAACAATATTTTCTACAATGCCATTTTTTAAATGATAAATAAACAAAGATTTATTTATGAGAAACTAAACTTTTTTTATACCAAACTTAACTAAAGTTTATCTGGTAGTCAATTTTTTTTATACTTAATATTGTTATTTTGTTGAAATAAACACTAACTCAAGTGTTGTCTGCACATGTGGCCATTTTGTATCATTGTCTTCATGCGTTACTAAAACAACAACACTTTACCGATTAAAACTTCAAATTAGAATGAATTTATCATTTAGGTTACCACTAATCAAGAATTAAAGAGTGCTCACAAACCAACATATCATTAATCCGAATGGAATTGGATTCGGATTCCTCAAACAATAAACAATGTTTGATCTTCAAGTTTTATTAATAGAAAAAAATGTAACTAAGAGAAAATATTTCATAAAAAATAATCAATTAGATTCTTTGGTAAAAATTAATCATCAACAGAATTAATAAATATTTTATATCAATGACACACACAATGAATTATTTTTTTTGTAAAAACTTATATTTATCCTAATTACAAAGGTAAGCGGGGTGATAATAATATTTTTTTCAATATTCAATGTTAAAAAATACTATTATTATAATCAAAATGTTCCATAATTGAGTATGATGGGGGATAAGAAAATATGATCATTAAGTTAAACTATTTTTTTATTATAACTTGTTTTTTTTCTTAATAAAAGAGTACAAATGTTTTAATCTATTGAGTGGTGTGTGGTTATCGTTGATCAAGAGAATTTTATATACGGACAAAATCAAATACAAATTCTCTCATTCTTTCCATATGAAGAACGAACATAGTAAGGTTTTTCAACGTCGCCCAACCTCATGGATTAAATCATTATAATTTGTTTAAGTATTAAATATAAAATGAAAATTATTTACTCCAATAGCACATTAAAAACAAATTCTAAATACCGGGCCTGTCGTCCAGTCCTTGCATTGCAAATGAAGGACGAAGATTGGGATTTGAGAGTTGGTTGATTTCAGTCACACATAAAGGAATGTATACAATTTTCCTAAAGAAGAGAATTGATAAGGCAGGCATCATTAGAATTTGCTAGTTAGTAACCTAACCAAGCAGACGGTATTGGGTGAAACCTGCTCTTGGCACATCCCAACAGATCATAATAATCTCCATGGTTGAAGCAATCACGGAAGTCAGTAAAAAGCTTCTCAAACAGTCTCCATTGTACTTTGACTGATCTGGTGTAAGGGTATGGAAGAAAAACCTGCTCAAAATATAATAAAAAGGGACATAAGATAATCAAGGATTGATGCAAACTAAACATTAGTATGGAAGATTAGTCATACAGAAAGATGATATATATGGTTGGTGTTAATTTTGAAAGGAGAGGCTTACATCATTTTCATGGGCAAGGCGTTTAAGCAAGGAGAAGGAGTGGTGGTTTTGGTCCAAATTGTCGACAACAGCAAGCCAAATCCGAGAAGCAAGTTCGTGGGCAACGTCCCTGGACTTGCCGCAAGCAATGAACTGATCTGCTAAAATAAAATTAAGATCGAGAATCTTAAGAAAGTGGATGGAACAAACAATGAATACATACCAATGATGGTTCCGTGAAGTATTCCACTGTGAGGTGGCATAATAGAAAGTTGAAGCTGATCTTTCAAGAAGAGATAGGCGTGGCCAAGGATCTCGTGTATTTGTATATCATGAGGAGTATGAGAAGTAAAGATGTGTTGACCAATATACAAAGCAATGAATCTCCTCTTGGAGTTGTTGGGTAAAGGTGGAAAAATAGGACCAGGCCATGTTGGAGGGAGTGGGAGTTGGTGTGGATAATAGAAGGAAAGAGCAGCTTGCCAGAAGCATTCGCAATCGCAGCGGAAAAGAGATGCCCAGTGCTTCTTCACGCATGATATCTGCGCCCACTCCCTTATTCCCGCTCTCACCAATATCTCTATCACAACATCATCAGGAACCTTACCAATCCCTTCATCCCTTGAGTTCTTATTGTTCTCCATCTCTTTCCTCTTTCTATTTCTCTCCAACTCTTATTTTGTTACTTCACCAATGAAACACCTCCACCTCAATCAATGAATAGCGTCGCTCTTGCTTTTATACCCGAAACAAACAAATTTCAGTGAATGGAATGGGTTCCCATATTTGTGCCCATCAACGTGTCCTTTTCATCTTTCTAAAACTTTATGTCTCGAATCGATCCTTCTCCTAATTTCCATTCCATTTAGGCTTCAGCTTAATCAGAGTGGCATTGGATAGAGGACGCCAACCACAACTACAATAAACTAATTGCCGGGAATCTTGATGAAAGCGTTTCTCCCTTTCTTTTTAGTTTTGTTTAAATGATTATGCACTTATTAGAGTATTTTTAGTGGTAGATCTCAAATTAAGATCTTAGACTACTTTTTGATAGACCTCATACTGTCACATAGGATGAAAGATCTTTCAAAATCTCTTCCATTTTTTCCTTTAATGGTAGATCTCATTTGAAATCTTAGGAAGAGAGAAAAAGAAAAAATTTATTCATTTTTAAACAATGTGCAGATCTTAAGGGATCTTTTACAACAACTCATTCTTCATGTTGAAAATCTCTTCAACTTCTTTATTGGAAGATTTAGTGAAGATCAGATCTTGAGCTCAAGATCCTTACTCAAGATCTTATACTAAAGATGCTCTTACTATTTCAAATGTGTACTTTGAACGTGAAAAACTGTCTGCTACGGATCTCACTTATACACACTCCAAACAAGTTTTTATTCACTTTTTGCTCCCCATAACATCCCCACCATGATCTATTATTGATAATTTAAAAATAACAGATAAAACTAATTAAATAAGAAAACTAACTAGAGATATCTATCCTATGCAATGCAACATAAAATAATTATAAGATGCCTACACTGCACATGGCTAGAGGATTGGGCTCCTTATCATTTTCCCACAAGTTGTATCAGTTACATTAACATCTACATTGAACACTCACGATCTTCGTACTTTGCCAATATATAACGAAATTGTTACAAGCAATGCAGATATACACACATTAACAAAAAAGCAATTCAAATCAAGTCAACACGACAACTGCATAGGATAGCCTTATTCAATAAAGCTTTGCAGAATTCCTTTTGCGCTATATGCCTCTGATCAATTTCTTGCTCTCTCCATGGGGCCACTTCCATAAACAAAGGCTTATTGAGTGTTATTGCTGGCAAACAGTACAAGTTTTAACTCCTGCTCAGTGCTCATCAGTAGAGAGATTGGGCTCTTGTAAACACAAACACCCCTCCCCCACCGACAGCACGACCCAAAAGCATATTATCATCCAAATAACTAAGGTAATATAGTCCTCCAACTGATTGCCTACAATTAAAAAAAGATCATCGCACACATTTTTGTCCAAAAAACACACTACCTATTTCAACAACGTAGCCCATGACATACCTTCCCGGATCTCTCACAGGGATCTGAGCTTTGAAAGTGCGGAGAAATTGCAAAATCTGCAGGTGAAAAAAAGCACAATTGTATGCAACTTATAAACAACGTGTCTGTCTCTATATAAACAAAATATGTAAGCTAACCATTATGACATAAATAGCTGATCTGCACACAAGTTCTCATGCAGATACACAACCATATTAGATCATTCACATAAAGTATGTCACAAAAGTTTGGAGCAGAAACAGCTTCATGACATAAGTTACTGGGGTCAATTGTATCTCATATCCAAAGTTGTTAATAGAGCGCATTCAAATTAACATCCAAAATAAAGCCATAAAAATGAAGGTTGAATTACCTGAAGACTTATAAAAGATCTCGGTAGTATTGCTGGAGCTATCAGAGCCTGCAGCTCTTCACTAATATATATATCTTGGACTGTGATCTGCCAGGTATAAATTGGATGTTTCATCTAATGTTATAACAGCATTATGGCAAATAAAGAAGAAAACATTATATTCAAACCCAAATATCAATAGCAAATGTGATCTTTTTCTCGATCTAAGATTGTGCAGAAGTATTAAGCGTTAGTTCAGTATAAATTATGCTAGGCTACTTCTGCCCTGGAAAACATGTTACAACTTATAAGGAATACCAAAAATGAAATTAAATGTGGATTATCACCCCAACCTTTGGAGTTTGGACCAAACAAAAAAAGAGAAATTATGCATTAGGTCCTAAAAAAAACCCAGCATATATTTAGATAGATATTGCACCTCAACTATAGTAGAAAGGATGCTTAAGTGAAAATGATTACCTCTTGAAACTGAAGGTAGATATTACGGACAGATACAACATTAAACTTGGCGGATACAAGCAGTGTAGCACCTTCTTGTTCCTAAATGAAGAAGGTCAAGAATTTTTTTATTTTTGGATCCATGGTGAGAGCACCAAAGCTCAAGCTGAAGTATTTCATTTCCCCAACCAATTATGGTTGGACTAGGTGTTAGCAAGAGAGCATTGCATTTCAACAAATACGGTAAAACAATTAAAAATAATTCTTTCTTCAATGCATATTCTTGGAATACCAAATGAAATTTTCAAATACATAAAAGAAAATATCACTAGTAACAGAGATACAAAATACAAATTGTTTTTCCACCCTGAATTCTAAGAGAACATAACATATTAAAGAATCAACTAAGTAAGTATAATTCAGTGGAAAGAAAAGTCACGTAATATGAAGTTGGAGGGTCCTAAAGTAAAAGAAGGCGTTGGTTTACCTCTAACAAATTTGGAATACTCCATCGAACAACATTGCGGATAACACCTCCATGAGATTGATCAGCACATTCAAATTTTTGAAAGATCTGTCCAACCTATCTCAACAAGAAAGCAAATGAGGTGGTGAATATGAAAAGAAAAAGAAAAAGAAAAGGAAGCACAGAATAGAGTACTTGAAAGAAAGGAAGTGTAGCAGCAGCTTGGAGAAGAAAGAGAACATCAGAGGCAGAAGTGTACTGGAGGCGCCATGTTCCATCCAACTTGGAGAGATTGATAGGGTGAGCCGCCATGTTGCATGCTTCAACACTCACCAGAGCCTCCTCGATACAAGAGCGTTGATCAGGAGTTGTTAAGAGGCCTCTTTGCGTGTCTTGGACAGAGGTCAGAAGTTGATGCTTTTTGTTCTCCAATTCAGAATCATAATTTGCCTTCAATGCACAAGGCACCAAGGACAACCTCCTCGCTCGACAAGACAGAGATGGTGGGTACAAGGCTGAATGGAAAGCCAAGTCCATCACTGCACAATTCAATTCATTATGTTTCACACAACACAACATAATATTATGTAAATCCTATCCAGAAATCCATAGCCGAACGAATCAAACAAACAAGGATAATTAATTACCTTTGCCTTGTTCTGGTTCTTGTGCTTGTTAATTGTTCAGTGCCAGTGGCTGCTTCGCCTTCTACACACACGCCACTGTACTCCAAACCTTACACCCCCATTCATGATAGATAGGGAATACAAGGAACAAAACCAATTTTCTTTTATCCTTTCTCTCTTATTTTTCTTACAAAACAAAATCACTTACTCTGTATTATTTTTTCTTATTATTCTTTTTTATTAGGCTAAATTATATGTTTTAGTTTTTTATTTCAGTTTAGTTTTTTACATTTGAAAACTTTAATTTAGTGTTTATGTTTCCAAAATGAGTCAAAATTATCATCATGAAATAATAATTTTTTAAAATTTTGATACACAATTTTAAATTTTTTTTTGACTAATTCATGAGACTTGAAAATTAGTTCATTAGATCCACTTCCATAAAAATTATACTCATATGTACCGATCAAAAAAAGGCCAAACATGATCGAAAAGCATATAAAAAATTGAGTATAATGAACAACTGAAAAAATTAATTTTATTATAAAATGTTTTTTAAGTTAAAAAAATCCCTAACAAAACATTATATGATAAAGATATTATGGGGCAGTTTAAAAAAATCAACTAAATTATTATTTTTTTAATTACCTTGGACATTGCTTAAGAAAAATCCTTACTACCCATCTTTTATTTTCTACACATGGGAACGGGCACGTATATTGATAATGATAATTATTCACGATTACCATGATCCGAAGAAATATTTAATCTATTGAATTATTTTCTATTTTAGCTGAATCCTAACTTGTCAATTTGCTGCAAAGAAAAAGGATAAGTTAAATATAGAATGATTATTGAATATTTGCTGCAAATGGTAAGTGAAGTATGTAGCTTGGATAATTTTTTCAATACCACGGACGCCCTGTATTATCGCGTTAAAGCAACAGTCAACAGACCATCAAAGTCCATTCACCAAAAAAAAGACCATCAAAAGTCCAAAGACAGTCTTACAGGTAGGTAAGCTCTTACTGCCATTTGTTCGGTGTTTGAAAAAGTATTTTTTTTTGACATGTGGGTGCGCCAATGATTTTCAGTAGTTTTAGAGTTGAGACTACGTACTTAGTGGTCTTGAATATAAATCTTCTAAAAATACTCTATAAATGTAGTGTGCCGTCCGAAGACAGAGTTCAGAATGAAGGAAGAACTCAAAGAAAGAATCACATGATTTGGGTACATAACTTGGTAAACTTAAGCAAAACGAAATCCAATGAAACTGTAAATTGAAATAACCCTAAGATGTGTTCGCTGCCCATCTTCGCAGGAAAATGTGCACCACAAACATGAAATAAAAATCACTTCCACAACTTCCGCAACGACATGTTTTTTTCAGTCTCCTTTTTCATCACCTTGGCAACAGCCATCTCAAAATCCTCCTGAGTCACGTGTACCCTCCGCTCCCTCAACGCAAACATTCCAGCTTCAGTGCAAACAGCCTGCAGAGGCACAAAATTTGAGCGTTGGTCAGGCTATAAAATACTTAATAACGCATTAACATTGACAAACAAATTGCTCTACATTAGCATTAGTATGAATACTTAAATTCATCATTGTTTACTTCTACCACTATGATTTACGACTTACTTCATACAGCATTCTGGAAAGAAAAAAAATTCTGGCTTACTTCTTTTATTAAGTCATCAATTCTACCAGCGTCACAGAATAAGCTCATTATAATGGATTCTCTTGTCAAACTCAACTAGTTATTAACCCATTCATAAAAAACTCCCAATCTCAAAATATTAGTTTATTTTTGCCACTATGACTCCTTGTGTTGATACATCCATCTGTGCACACTAAACTCATTCTGTATTGTCTGTTTTGGTAGCTCAAGATTCAGCAGTATACACTTTGATGAGACATACATCACTTATTGATTGTAGTTGGTGCAACACTATTTTTTAATGGTGTCTCCTGATAATACAGAGTTCAGTGCAGACTCCATTTGATCAAAGCCATTCCTAGAAATTTCATTGTATGTAAGCACAAACTAGTTCTCAAGGGGAGTCTGTACTGCTTATTTCTTCTGCATCTTTTGCCTTCGTTACTAGTGCTCTCTTGGAACTTAAGTTTCATTTACTCACAACTCCCAAAGTATCTTACATACATCATCCAGCTTCTGAGCTAGTTCTTTAACATTTTTAGTAACAAAACACTTTATTTGCCTCATGCCCAGATATAATATCTTGAACAATAATCCAGAATTTTAATGCTAGATAAAACTTGATAGTTACCCCCATTCATTACATTGTAGAAATTCTCTAATGTCTTTTCCATAAATAATGTGACACACATATGCTTATGTTTGCATGAAGAAAAGGAAACATTATATGAAAATGAAGGCACCAATCATTTTAATTATAATAACCAGAGGGTAATAATTCATAAAAGCAAAGGAATTCAGCAATACCACCAAATTGATTCAACATGGAATACAATTTTAAATCAGGTGTTAAAATCAAACATATGGATGCAAATGAAATATACCTTAAGTTCAGCACCAGATGCTCCATTCATCTTCTCAGCAATCTTCTTCAAATCAATGCCACGCATTAAATTCATTCTTCTTGAATGGATTTTCAAAATATCCAGCCGAGACTGCATAAAAAAATAGCCATTTTCAGGAATATTTTTTTATGAATGCACCAGGTGCATCTTTTCTCCCAGTACAAATATATTAATAAGTAACATGAAAGCAAAAATGCAAACCTCTTCGTTAGGGTTTGGAAATTCAATCTTCCGGTCAATCCGTCCTGGTCTAAGGAGGGCTTGATCCAGGATATCAATCCGATTTGTGGCCATCAAAACCTACAATTGAAAATTTATCTTCAGAACCTCCAAAAGATTTGAGAACTCATCTTTTTAGAACAGTGGGCATAATAAGACTAGCTTTAAAATTCCCCTTAATACACTATAACAGTATAGCTCCTTTACCTTGATCTTGTTTGAAGCTTCAAATCCATCCAACTGATTGAGAAGTTCCAGCATAGTACGCTGTACCTCACTATCACCATTGCCACTTCCAGATTCCATCCGAGCAGATCCAATGCTGTCAATTTCGTCCATGAAGATAATTGATGGAGCATGTTCCCTGTGAAGAAGACAAGTGTTCCATAATAAAATATTCATATATAATAATGGTTAGGCAAGTCTCCAAATAACATGAAAATTAATGAATCAAAAAGTTAAGCAACTCAATATTCACACCAAATTCCAGTCACACAAGATAGATTGTATTAATCTAACACCAAACCAGACAAACAAAATCTCAGCTACTACAGATATATCTTTGCCGTAAGTTGAGCTAACTTATGCCCTCTTAAAAATATCTCCAACTCACAAAATCATGAAGCCAAGAGGACAATGTCTTTATCCCTTCTGTTTTGGTTTAGGGCAAACAGAATCAACAAATAATGAATAGAGGAAGCTGAGTAAAGAGAATAAACCTGGCCATAACAAAAAGTTCCCTGACCATTCTAGAACCTTCTCCAATGTATTTCTGAACTAATTCAGAACCAGACACCCTGATGAATGTACAGTCAGTATGATGAGCCACTGCCCTAGCCAACAATGTTTTTCCTGTACCAGGTGGCCCATAGAGCAGGACACCCTGTGATGTGTTCAAGAGATTCAGCAAACAGAAAAATCAAAAACCAAGTGTGCTGTTGGAATGACAAAATTTAGCAACAACCCCGATATCAAACACTACCTTTGGTTGTGCAATTCCAAGACTTTCAAACAGCTCAGGATGTTTGATTGGTAACTCAATGACCTGTACATTTAATCACATACATTAGGCCCAAAAATTAAACTGATTTTCTAATGCATGATGCTACACTAAAATATACATGATAGATACATGCATACAGGAAGGTAACACACGAGTGATGCATGGATAGGTAAGAATATCTAACTCCTGACAGATAATGAATTTTAAATGCAAAAATCGAAAGAATGTCAAGCAACATACCTCTTTTATTTCTTTAATTTGCTGGTCTAAACCACCAATCATGTCATAAGTAGAATCGGGAACTTTCTCAACTTTCATCAGATTGACCAATGGATCAACTTTACTTGGCAGAACTAAGTGAAGAACATAACTGTCGTTGCGGAGTGCAACTCTAGTGGATGGAGTAATCTTTGTAATGTCAATACTTTTGTCAATATCAACGACATATTTTCCTTCTGGGTGGACCTGAAGAAGAGTAAAGGAAAAATCAGCACAATTGATCTTGGTTTTGATCCTGTTTTATTAATTAGAATGACGTGTGTTTTCAGAACTAAACATTGTATAAATCATCCAACACTCAAAAGTCCTTGAGGACAGAGAAACAGGTAATCATAAACAAATATAGATCTATAAAACTGAAATGATAATATCCAATGATGCTCTCTATGCAGTACAAGGCTGTCCTAAAGTAAATGAAAGAATATAACAAAACCAAGTATGAATGGAGTGTATTGATGAAGGGTGCGTGGCGAAATGAAAGAAAAAGGAATGGAGGATGAGATGACCTTGACAAGGACTTTGTTCTTGCCCATGACTTTGACAACTTCACCGACATAAGAACCCGGTTCCTGCAGAAGCTGTAATTCTTCGCGCAGCATCCTCACTGTAGAAGAAATTGAAGAGTATGATGGATGAGAATGGAATGGAATAGAATATAATAGAATAGGGTTAGGGTTAGGGTTAGGATTAGCGTTAGGGTTAGGGTTAGGGGAGCGAGCCTACCCCTGGAATTGAGCTCGTTTCTCTGAGCCTCAAGACGGTTGAGGTTATGCGACTTTTGACGGAGAAGGAGCTGATGCTCGTGGATGTTGACAGAATAGTAGTGGCGGAGGCCCTCGCCCTGCTTGGTTGGCTTGGCGGAGCAATTCTCCTCCGGTGCGCCCTCCACCGCATGCTTCACTTCAACTCCTACCAGAGCCATCGATCGATCGATCTTCTTTCCAATTTGATTTGATTCTATCTATCGATTCAAACCCCAAAAGCTTCCTCTCCTCTCCTCTCCTCTCGTGTTAGGTCGGTAGAAAGGAGAACAAACAAAGCAGTATTTATAACTTCTACACTACATCTTACTACCATTTCTCGTTATCATATTAAATACTTTAACATTTTTCCCTATTTTATTATCATGTATTCTTTCCAATTAAATAAGAGGAAAGGTCTCTTAAAAAAAAAGAAGATAAAAGGAAGATAATGTTTACTTTTTCTTCATTAGAATAATAGTGAATAAAACTATTTTTTTATGTTTTTCTTCTCTTCATTTTCTCTCGTCTTATGTTTTTACTATCACTTCGTTGAGTTTAATATATTAATTTTATTTATAGTTAATTTTTATTAAATCTTTGTTCTTTGTTTGGCTCTCCTTTTTGTCTGAAATCAGTAACTTTCTTCGGTAACTTTTATATTCTTAGGCATTCTAATTTACAGATCAAACTTTTTTATTGGTCATTTTAATTTATTCATGTCATCATTTTTTTTTCTTTTGATAGTCAGGAGGAGCCAAAGCCCCAAACTCAAAAAGCTCTATAAAACGTTACACCTGAGGTGTCAGCCAATAACAACAAAGTTATAAAATCGGGCAGAAAAGTAAATACACGTGATTAAGTACACACTACTTGATAACCCATGCTTGATCAAAGCAGGTACTTAATTTCCCTCCCGGTAAGTGTGAGAAAAAATAACCCAATCACACGCAGAAAAAAGCTCGTTAATCTCTTGAATTCATATTAGTAAATTAAACTATTTGCTTTCTAAAAGGGTCCTTCATTCAACCAATATCATCATAAAAAAAAAAAAAAAACTCCTTCAACAGTCAAAAGTGTCACTGCACATTCTTCAAATTATATTTAATGGATTAATTCGATGATAAAATATTTGAAATACTAATATATTGATGTTTAACGATTTTGAGGGATTAATTCAACAATTAACTTT
Source organism: Glycine tomentella (assembly GCA_007407185.1). NCBI lineage: Eukaryota > Viridiplantae > Streptophyta > Magnoliopsida > Fabales > Fabaceae > Glycine > Glycine tomentella. The sequence continues at coordinate 3,040,831 of PYAF01000352.1, forward strand.
CTGAAAGATTAGTGTCTAAGTGTCAAATTAACGCTAAGTCTAATTTACATTTTGGGATTCATTCTACTGTTTTTGTTTGGAGTGCTTACAATATAAATTAATATAATACATTATGTTTTTATCAAATATTTTGTTTAAACTCATCCATAATAAATAGCTTAATTAGATGTTGGGGATAAGATAAGACTCAATCGAATATGTAATTGTTTTATTAAAAAACCTAAAAATTATTTAATTTTAAATTTATTGGTATAAATAAATTTTTAAATAAAAAATCCTCAGAGTTAACACTTTATTTATTGTGTATAATTAATAAAAAGTACAAATAATTAGGTAGGGGTGTAAGTGATTGCAAGCAATAAATAAAAATATAAAATCTTAGCAAAGCAACCCGAAAAAATATGCTGGACTGGTACACCCACCATCCGTCCTGGTGGTGACCCAAGGCCAAGATGTCACCAAGGAACACATGAATTACTTTTGCATGACAGCATGACCAAAATAATAACACAGTTATGTTGCACAAATGGGAGGGAAGAAAGGTAGTGGGAGATAAGAAAAGAGGTCCATTTAGGTTGTATTTGTTTTAGGAGAGGGGGAGAGAAATAAAATAAGTCTCATGTTTTATATACTCTACTTTAATTCAGTCTCTTTCTATCCTCAAAACCAAAGACAACATTAAATTTGATAAAACTTCACATGTAACATATTTCGAATAATAATTAAATACTCATTGCTAAAAGAAGTCCATCTATGAAATACAGGATTCAAGATAATCCACTTCCACCAAAAATTCCACCTATATGAATCCAGAATCCGCTAGCTGCAGGCACTTCATGTCCTAAAATAATTTTATTCTCCTAAATACATATTGAAAGAGCAAGTTTCGTTTCTTATTCTCAATAAACAAACTGAGGATGACTGAAACACATGATTATAGCTACACATGAGACTAGATCAAAAGCCAAACCAGCACCAAGAAAGGAAATAAATGTGATATGAATGAATCGAACAGTCAAATATGAGTGAGAACACTCGGGACGTTGCAACCCTACGATGCTAGACTGCGTCTTACAATTGGAAATAACACAATATTTGAGCAAACTACCAAATCTTCAATCATCGGGTTTCGTCCTCAAGGTTGCGGAAACCATTAGTCAGATCCTCATGTAACTTCTGAAATTTGGCAACCAAAGCATCTTCCCCTTCTGCTGGATCCTCAAATTTCTGAGACCTGCAATGACAACAGACAACAGAATAAGACCCACTTTACATGTCAAAATAACTATCTAGTGTAGCACTACAATTACTCACACTAATCGGTAGAACAGATCTCCCATACGATGCTTGATAAGGGTGTAAGATATCTTCTGACCATCTGAACCAGCTCCCCTCTCTACTGCCTGCACATGTATCAACTCCTCATTAAATTTATACACATTGAATGCAATTTAGCCATCTTAGCTAAAATTTCTTTTCAGGCCTAAGTAATAACACTTTGGCTAAGCCATGATCAAGAATGCACGACACAAAAGAAAGAAACAATGTCTGGTCTAAGAATGTGAGGAACAGCAGAAGCGATGAAATGAACTAGTAACTTGAACCTAGATGCCAATGATTACATGGACTTTTCTTCTTTTATCTAATATAAATAAAACACCAAAAACTGCCTGATTCCTTACACCACCATACCTGATTTGCCAAATTGTAGAAATGGATAATGTTGCGCATCATCCATACAGACTTGTAGAAGGGGCAGAATTTATCATATCTATCACAGCCACACAAAAAGGTACCAACATAAGAACAAATAAAAACAATAATATAATACATGTTAAAGAAGTTAACCAATTACAAGGGCCCTTACGGTGTAAAGGCATTTTGAGCAAGATAATCCTCTCTCAAAAGCTTTGCAGTTTCTAAGGTGATCTTATCTCCTTCGGCTAAAGCATCCTTGCCCACAAGCTGGATTAAACAAGGTCAATAAATGAACCAGTTAAGTTTACTAATAGAACAAATGCATATGCATCCTAACAAATTTTGTCCAAACTCGAAACAACACCATAATTTAGTAGCTTTAGAGTTCCACTTATCATATTATTATCAAACACATTGATTATATGTTAATACCCAGGTTTAGACTATCTAACAGTCTGTCCACAGGTTATTTATGATACCACCTCTATTTGAAGCTGAACAATTCTTAATCTCGTACTAGGAGGAAGCATGGGGACATTTCATTAGCAAACAATCATTACCAATAAAAGAACACACACCTGGACAATTTCATTCAGGTCATCTTCTCTTTGCAGAACTTCACGAGCCTGTGTCCTAATGTTGATAAAATCTGGATCAAATTGCTCATAAAAGGTTTCAAGTGCCTAAAGATACCAAAAAGAAAATATTAAAAATCAGGGAAAGTCATGGAACCAAAACACTATGCATACAAATGTAGAAAGCTGGAGAATGAGTTACAAAGTAACCAACTTTAGGACATACCGTTGAGTATTTTGAATAAGAAATAAGCCAGTTTACAGAAGGAAAGTGCTTCCTCTGAGCAAGCTTTTTGTCCAAACCCCAGAAAACCTGCCAATTACGCAAAAATCAACTTGCACAATGAATTGAAAGTTATAGAAGGATAGATAAAAGAAGAAATAACCAGAGTGGTATTTCATAGTGATAATCTAAACAGGGTTTTAATAATTTGTGGGCATTGGTCATGACAACCTAAGGCTGACTTACTTTGCAGGCAGTTTCCCATTTTAACCATATTTTAAAGTATAGTTTTACCTGAACTATGCTCAGGGTTGCCGATGTCACAGGATCTGAGAAATCTCCTCCGGGTGGCGAAACAGCACCAACAATTGTTACACTACCTGTACGTTCAGGGCCTCCAAGACATTTTACCTTCCCAGCACGTTCATAGAACGAGGCTAGACGTGCAGCAAGGTATGCAGGATATCCACTATCTGCAGGCATTTCTGCCTGTGGAAGACAACATCATCATCAAAATACATTGATCAATGTCCATTCCCATGTTCTCATGGTTAATGGTATATAAATTGTCTAGTTACACTAGTCAAGAAAGAAAATTCAATATCATATAGTAAAGTTACAAAATAATATCTGTATTTTAAGCACAAAAAAGAAATCTTTCTAAAAGACTGATGAACTACTATTACTGAAATAAAATTCTCACCAGTCGTCCAGAGATTTCACGCAATGCTTCTGCCCATCTAGATGTAGAATCTGCCATCATACTCACATTATAACCCATATCTCTGAAATACTCAGCTAATGTGATTCCTGCAATTCAAAAAAGGAAATACATTATCAAAATCAGAGTTAAAACTCTCATGCAGCACACAGTCAAACAAATTCATTAATCATTATAAGGGAAAATATAACAAAGATTCAGCTCAAGTGAAAAATATAGGAATGAAAAGTAGCACATTAATATGCAGAATATGGGTCGTCTTCCCTACTTGTAACACTACACAGATCAACAGCAAAATTTACTGCACAGCAATTGCAGGTGCTGAGAAATACTACTAATTGAAATCCTACAAGACTTTCACAAGCCAATTAAATTACAATTGGCAATAGGAAAGAGTTACTAAATATTAATTCTCAACAATAAATAGAGATATTCTAGAATTCAAGAACTACAAAGTCACCTGTATAAATTGAAGCTTCACGAGCAGCCACTGGCATGTTTGAAGTGTTAGCCACTAGTGTTGTACGCTTCATGACAGATTCTTCACGACCATCAGGTAATGTCATTGTAAGTTGGGGAAAGTCCATTAGAACCTGAGCGATCATTGAATTAGTTTGACCAACTGTAAAATTAGAAACACAATATTTGATGGAAATGAAAAGAAAACATACCTCTGCCATTTCATTTCCACGTTCCCCACAGCCGACATAAACAACGGTATCAGAATTGGAATACTGCCAAAACAGGGGGGTGGGTGGGGGAAAAAGATGAATTAAGGAGAATATCTTCAATTAAAAAAATATTGTCTCAATAGGGTGTATTAAGTTCACCTTAGAAAGAGCCTGACTAATGACTGTTTTACCACAACCAAAAGCTCCAGGTATGGCACAAGTCCCGCCAAGAACTGAGGGGAAAAGGGCATCAAGAACACGCTGTAAAAAACAGAGGTCATTAGGCATGAAAGTTATCACAATTAGATTATGGATGAGACACTTGATAACAACTGAGTTTACCTGACCAGTAAGAAGAGGAGTATCAGCTGCAAGTTTTGATGCAACAGGCCTTGGTGTACGTACAGGCCAAGTCTGAAAATGGGTAAAGTACACACAAGGAAGTTGTAATGTAGGATAATCATAAGGAGTACCAATACTTTAATGAAGCAACTACAATTAAGTGATGAACAAAATAAATGGCTAGAAACCTGAAGCATAGTGAATTTCTTTTTGACACCTTGAAACTCAAGTTCCAATACAGTATCCTGAAAATAATAGAAAGATTAAAATCATAAATTGCAGGAAATATAGACAAGCTACTAAATTTGAGAATAGAAGATGTTGAACACATATGTAAGCTTGGCAATCCTGCCATGGTCACAAAAATATGAACCAAGGAGAAAGAGAAGCAACAAATATCATTCTAAAAAAGGAAAACTGAAATTATAAAAGAAATAATGGAATTAAAAAAAATTATCTTCTAACAGAAATAGAGCTGGATATACAATAGCAAAGAAGTTCAACAACACAAACCTTTAAGGAATATTGGCCAGGTGGTGCAATGTAGGTAATCTTTCCCATGCTATCAGGAGGAAGTGCAATATGGTGTTGCATTAGACTGTTCTCAAAAACAGTCTGCAATAGTAAATAATTCACACAAAGATTTAGAAAAAAACCGATATACAAAAGAGGAACAGCTTACAAGATAACCTAAAAGGCTACAGAACATACAGCATATAAATCTCCACCAGTTAAAAGGTCGCCTTCACCTGTCACCAGCGAATCACATATATCAGGAAAAATGGTCCACATAATACTTATTTTCTATATAAAACTTTAACAGTAAAAAGAAAAATAATTTGTCTGGTACCAATTTTCTTAGGTTGAAATTCCCAAAGTGTATCTTTGTCGAGTGCAGGAACAGAGACACCACGAGGAATATAGACATCACCAGATCGTTTAGCAATAGTTTTCAAAGGCCTCTGTCAGGATATAGAAATATTTAAGTTAGAAAGAAGGGGGTAAGAAAGGAGAAGAATTGGTCAGAGAAATTGAAGTGAATGTTGTGCTTAGGGAAAAGGAACACCTGAATTCCATCGAAAATATTCCCCAATATTCCAGGCCCCAACTCCACGGATAAAGGCTGTTATAAAACATAATGCTTTATCAGCTGAAGCACGGAATAAGAGCTTAAACAAAAGAGAAAGGTATATAGAATGTAACCTTGTGAGTACGTAACACCGGATCATTAACCATCAAGCCGGCAGTTTCCTCATAAACTAAAATTGCAGAGAACCAATGAGTTTCTCATAAGGATGCAGTTTGAAGTAGTAATATTATACAAGGTATGAAAATGCACCTTGGATGGTAGCAGAATCCCCTTCGAGACGAATAATTTCACCAATGAGATTATCATGACCAACACGCACGAGTTCATACATAGCAGCCCCAGCCATGCCATCAGCAACGACGACTGGTCCTGATACCTGTTTCAATTGGGAATATATGTGAGGAGAATGAAGAGTTGTTAAAACATGGAACTAAGTAGATCACAACCTCAACGAATTACAGTGACAGCAAAAAACGAACGAAAGAGTAAAAAAAATATTAGATCGGGTAGTAATTGAAGAGATTGAACAGATATCCGGATGGTAGTAAATAAGTAAGTAAAAGAGCGAAGACGTGAAACTGGCACGAGTGCGAGAGGATCAACACGGGAGGGGATTGGATTTGGATCCGATGGTGGAAACGAAAGGGAAATGAAGAGGAGAAGAAACGCAAACCTTGCGAACGTAACCGTATTCACTCTCCTTCTCGGAGTCTTCGAAGGTGGTCATGCGAGCTCCATAAACGGCGGGCATTTTGAGATCGGAGAAGAGATTGAAGATCCGATGCGATCAAAACCCTAAGCAGAGAGAAAGAAGTGGAGTGAAAGGGTGATGGATGGAAGTATTTGTTTGATTTGATCCACTGCGGAGATATAACACTAAACACTAACGCAACACGTATGCTCTTTCCTTCCTCCCACGTCGCTATTGTCCTCACTGTCCATTTTCACGCATTATTATTTCATTCATTAAATAATTCACCTTCACAGATTGGCCTTCTTTGTCCCTCTCTACTCTCTACTTCCTCTTTCTTCCTTACCACCTTACGCGGATTTCACGTCTTCCTCCCCTTAAATTTAACAAATTAGTACCTATAAATTATTTTGACAATTAGACTCAATTAATCCATTTAATTATTAGTATATATTTTTCCAAATTACCTTTGGACATATTCTTATTCATTTCTCAATTACTTTTTAACTTTTATTTGTTATATTATACATATGAAAAAGACAAAATAAAATTCCTAAAATACTCTACATACGATTCAAAGTTAGACTCTCAAAGTGCTCAAGATATTAACATACTTTACGCGCTATTTATTGAATTCGGAACAAAGATTCGTAACTAAGGATATTTTAATAAAACAAACCAATTAATCTAGAAACATTTTATATTAGTTCTTATAAAAGGGACCAAGGTGAGTATATATATACTCATGGCAAAATGTCATCGAAGGTTGATCAAGCTACTTCTCCTCTCTTCCTAAGATCAAATTGTTAGATATTTTCATTAGGTATTTATTGACATTTTAGTAGAGTCACTATTTACTCATTTTTAATAGAATCTTTTCTTTGAGTATAAGTTTGGATAAATGTTGATATAATTGATTCCGAATAAAATTTATTTTTATTAGAATTGAGTTTGAAGTCATGTGATTTATGTTTGATTAATTTTTGTTAAAATTAATTTTAAAGAAAAATTGAATTCAATTTTTTATCCAACACAAAAACTATATCTCAAAATCAAATTTAAATTCAAAATTAATTGTGAATCCTTCTCCAATGTGCAACCAAACTAGTAAAAGATTATTTAAGATCAATTTTGGACTATCAATTTTGCAACTTGAAATCAAACACGCACTGAGCTATTTTTTATTTTTAAGATTTGAATTCGAGACCTTACTTATTAGTTAATGATTAGATAATAATGCTAAAATATTTATTCATTTTGAAATATTTATATAATCATTTTTTAAAAAAAATATTTCCTAAAAAAAGCTCAAAAATGCATTCCAGATCAGTTACAAAAGTTGAAAGAAGTTATTTGTTATTTTTTATCAAGAGAGATGTTAGCAATACATTCAATCCACTCTTTATTTTATTAACAGCTACATTAATCATTCGATTTAAGATTTAATTCACGCTTAAAACTCTTCAACCCACTTGTTTAAACACACTATTAGTTTAAATTTTCTAAAAATTACAAATTTTCATGATTACTATTTTTTATTCAATGAGTGTCACTTATGATTTTTGTAATTATCAATAGATTTTAACTAATAGTATATTGCTAGTATTCAGTCTTTTTATCAAATGTCAAGTTATTTATGGAGATCATTTTAACGATTTTATTATGCTTTTCTCGCCTTTTCTTAACCTTAAATTATTTCGTCATCTTTTACCTTATACACTCTTTTTTATTAAGATTCTCATTGGTTTGCTTACTTGTTCAAATCATCTTGGGCATAATTTAACCATCTTTTGGTTCGATAAGTGTGACTCTTGTTCTGTTTTTAATATATTTAGTTATTCTAGTTTTATACTTTCTTGCATGATTACACATACAAGCATAGTTTTAAAAACGACCCGATCACTGATCTGATTAGGGTACTGAATCAGTGGTCGAACTGGTGAATCACTGACTGAATCACATGATCCAATATGTAATTAAAAATATAAATTTTTTATATTTGTCTTAAAATATTTTAAAAAAATCACAAATTAATATGTTAACAATTTAAGAAACACCATTAAAGATTAATCAATATTAAAAGAAGATACTTCAACTTAATATTTGCAAGTAAAAAAATAATTGGAAAAATATTTGCATCATATTTAATTGAAGAATATATAAAAAGATTAATCCCAAGGTGTTCCCGGTGTCAGTCTATTGGCCTATATTGGGAGAAATAAACCCTTTCTCAATATGTGGACAAACTTGCTGCTAAGGATATTATAAGTTGAAGAAGAAGGTGCAAGAAGCAATTTCCATATAACAAAGTAGATTGGGCTAAGAACAGAAAGGCAGCCCAAGGTGTTAACTGGTCTTGTTTGGTGTGAAAACAAATAGGAAAGATAAGATGTCGTGTCTGGGCACTTCGAAAGGGATTCTAGAAATTGCCAAGTTCGGCGTCTATGTGACCGTTCCCATACATTTTCGCCAACATTCCCAACATCCTTCGCAAGTTCATGGGACATGTATGCATTTTTTATATATTCTTCATTTATACCTGACTCATTTGATTTTTACCTAGTGACTGTGTTGTACTGAAATGCAAGTGAAAACCAGAATGAGGGAAGACAGAACCTGCAGGCGAAGACGCGAACGAAAGCGGCGCAGACGGGGACAAAAGTAGCGCAAAGCAGCACGGACAGAAGCGATGCACAGGCGCAGAGCGGCACGGACGGAGATGACACCTGCGGGCTGCAACGACGAAGACCAAAGTTGCGCGGAAGAAGACGAAACAACATGATCCGGCCGGGTCAGCGAGTCAGCAGTTGGACCATTGACCCGGCCGGGTTAGTGCGGGTTTATCCGGATTGATACATGACCAACCCAGTCCATCCACCGGTTCCCGTTTGGACCGGCCGGATCGGACTGGTTTTTAAAACATTGCATGTAACATTGTTAAAATCAAGGTTTTAGAAATTGGACCAAACCAGTGCAGACACTAATTTAAAGTCTAATGGCTTTATAAATTACTTTGAAGGATTTGTATATCATTCCATTTAAATTTAAATATGTTCAAGGTTAAACAAGTAATCGATTTTCAAGTTAAAATTCCTTGTAACCTGATCAGCTTCCGTAGAATATGCATTTTTCTTTTCTTGCACAATTCTTAATGAAAAAAATGACGAAATTTTGTTGAAGGCAATAACATACTTCTCCATCCACAGGGGGAGAAACCAAATATATCTATCACATGAAATATAGCTTAATCCAAAACAGAGTATCAATATGCAGACAATAACAATTGTGCGGGCACACGGCATTAATAGTAACATATTCAAATGATAGGGATTGACCTTCATTGAATCATCCAGGACCAACTTTGGGAATATCATAATGCTCGCTCATGTTTGCAAGATATTGGTTGAAATCCTGAATTCTATCACGGTGAGATTTATTAGAAATCTTAGCCAACCTGTGAACATCAAGTTGCTCCCTCTGCTCTATGTATCGCCTCTCCGCCGGTGTAAGATGATCATCATAATGGGCTGTCTTCCCTTTCCCGCTTAATTCACTCACATCATTTATATCTCCATCATTAGGATCTTTGGCTTGTTCTGTATTTCCACCTACATCAAATAGCATGATATGTATTGCATAATTTATGGTGAATTAAAAATAAAAAGATTACGGAAAATGAACAAAAACAGAACTGTGACTCTGAGCAGTCCAGCAATCATCACTCATCAGATTTGCACAACAGTTAACAAGTAAAACTCAAGAAAAAGTTATGATAAGTAAGTTCTATTTTTCATATTCGAAGTTTGCCATAAATCATTGCCCCTTGTCATTTTTGACAACAAAAAAAATCTCTCTTCTTGTCAGTGGGAAAGTGAATTAGGTGTGTTTGGAGGAGTTGAAACTTATCAAGGTCAGGTATCCAATGGTCAGTGAGAGCTTCCACAATTGATACGTTTTTTTGCTGTTATTGCTCACCTTGACCACAGTAGGGTTCTTCCAAAATTCATATTTTTTTCGTGATTTTTCTTGGCTATAGGCAAACCATCTTACAGATCAAATAACTAAAGTAGCAGAACCATTAAAGTTCCTGCCCTCACATTCAACGGACAGTTATTTACTACAATATATGCAGCAGAACTACATGAAACATAAAATAGAACCACTTACCATTTTACAGGATGATTGGACCATACATCAAGAGTCAAGGCAAAGGTTTTAATTAACATTGATGAAAGATTCAGCACGGTGAGAAGTTTAATTAGGTTGAGTTACGACCAGGCACATATTGTAATTTAACAAGAGACCTCAATTAATGAAAGAACAATAGAACATGCATACAAGATAATCAATCTGTTGCTCTCAAACAAATATACCAACCAACCTGCTGAAACTTCATCTTCGGCGACTTGCAGAAGTTGTTCCTGATTTCTCTTGTTCTTCTTTTTCTTCTTCTTCACTCCACCAGCCACATCCAGTGCTTTTCCCTTCAACTTCAATTTCCCACCAACAACATTGTCATACGCCGACATCTATGTCAACAAAAAAAATATATATATTTTTTATTCTTAATCCAAGAATGGCGTAGCAGTTATTCCCAGATAAATGGTAAAGCACAAAATGACTGGTGGGGGTAGATGGTACTAACAAAAACCCTAACTTGTGAATGTGCGTCGAAAGAACTAAAACAGTTTAAGAACGTCGATCTGAGTAAAGTATTGGAAAAACAAACATAAGATCGTTCCAGCAAACTATTCAACATACCAATTCGCAAATTTGAAGAAGGAAACCTAAAAAACAGAGTGAATAGCGATACAAGCATTTAAATTATTGAATCAGAAAGCACGAGAAGACGATAGGAATCAGAACGCACTGAGAACCGAAACCTTGAAGCGAAGGGTGAAAGTGAAACTCTACGCGTCCGAATAGAGATCTTTAGGGCTCAATTCGATTTCAATCTTCTTAGACTTTTTTTTCCCGAAAAAATATATGGTTTCAATAGGACACGCTTTTTTGCAGAGAAGAGAAACTTATCTTATCGTGGTTTACATACCGTATTATTATTGAATGGATGCATATCTGGCAAATAGAATTACAAATTAATATATATATTTTTTTTAAATTACAAATTTGGGGTATTTTTAGAAGTATTTATGGAAGTATTGTAGTTAATTGCACCCCCATAAAACGCAACTAGACGCGTTTCCCTCAAGCGTGACAGGTGCAATCCGTTTTAAATTTGCTCAACAGATAACTAAGTATATCGCTAATTTAATAATCATATTATCATGATTTATTTTAAATTTGAAATATAACTAACTTTCAAAAATAACCTAGGTCACTAACTAACAATATTATAAGCCAATAATGTCCTCAACATATAACTAACTATATCGCTAATTTAATAATTATATTATCATATTTTTAAAAAAATTTGAAATACAACTAATTTTAAAAATAACCTAGATCACTAACTAATAATATTCTAAGCCAATAATTTTCTCAACATATAACTAATTATATCGCTAGAATTTAAAAATTATATTATCATAATTTTTTATAAATTTGAAATACAACTAATTTTCAAAAATAACCTAGGTCACTAACTAATAATATTCTAAGTCAATAATTTCCTCAACAGATAACTAACTATATCGCTAAAATTTAAAAATCATATTATCATGATTTATTTTAAATTTGAAATACAACTAATTTTCAAAAATAACCTAGGTCATTAACTAATAATATTCTAAGTCAATAATTTCCTCATCAGATAATTAACTATATCACTAAAATTTAAAAATCATATTATCATGATTTATTTTAAATTTGAAATACAACTAATTTTCAACATGGCGCAAAGTCGCGCCTGTGTGGGGCGCAACAGGGAAGGGAGTTGCGCCTACCTGGGGCGCAACCGGTCACACCTGCTGGGGGCGCGACTAAGCACCTGTCGCGCTTGAGGAAAACATGTCTAGTTGCGTTTTATGGGGGCGTGACTAACAACAATACTTCCATAAATACTTTTAAAAATATCCCAAATTTGTATTTTTAAAAAAAAAAACAATATATTAATTTTTTTGCCAGAATTACACACCATGTATAAAATCCATAATACATCAATTTTATTTATCAGATAAATTAAAATTAAAAACCTAAATAAATTATTTTGAATTATCATATGACATTAGTGAAAAATATCTATTAATTATGCTGACGACTAATTTTTATGAAGAAATTATTTAATTAAAGAAAATCAAATTTATTATGATGTTTCAATAATGGAAATTGTTTTGTTAAGAAGAATTATTTGTGCAAAAATAGGTAAGCATCAATGTTATTATACTTCTGACCATGACCCATTATATTGTTTTCCCAGATTAGGCTAAATCATGTCCCCCCCTCTAAAATATTACGATTTATTCTGTTACTCTTGCAAAAATAATAATTCATGTACTCCTTCCTTCTATTAGTCTTTTATTTATTTTATGAATAAATAATGTATTAATAATACAAAGATCTTTTGCATTGTATTCTTTTTTATACGTGGTTTTATAGCGTGTTTTAATCACAAATTTATTAACTTGTTATAATCATTATCTCAAAAATCATATTAATAGTAATTTCTAATAAGTTGACTTTTAGTGTCAGTTATTTATTTAATTTAGAAGTAAACCTTATTAATTCGTAGTTACTTAACGCAAATAGCAAATAATATTTTTGCAGCAAAACTACTTGAGAATGAATGGTTTTTTAATTGCAGTTATGATATAGTGGTTTCTATTTTGTTCCATAACATAAGGAAAGAGGAAAACAAATATTCAATTGCAGTTATGATATGACTAATAAAAGCACCAAAGTTCAATGAGTTTACATATATTTTGAAATTTATACGTTTTTTGTTTATAAAATTCCTTTACACAAGCTTGTCACAAATGTGTTCTCTATTAAATTGTTATTCGATGTTGAGTTCTTGAACTCATTTTCGTTGTGATGTTGCGCACCTACCTCAAGTTTCAGTAGTGATTGAACGAGACTTTCAAGCTTCCAGCCTGAAGGTTGGTTCACCAATGTTGTACTTTACCTTGTACTAGAATTTTGCTCGAGTGTCTAAATGTTAGGACGTGTAAGTTTCTATTAGCAAGCATTGTGTCCGCTTACACCGGATGATTTTAGATTATGGACCATGATATGCGAGGTAAGAAAACAGGAACAGAATAAAACTTCAAATTGTACCACTAGCCCGTAAACCATGCACCTTTGTCACAAGTCATAGATAAAGAGATTAACACAGCTGGAGCCGAAATCAAGTCTCGACATTAGCTTGAAAAATCTGGTTTAATAATTCAATAATTAGCTCTCAGCGAAAGTCTAATCTACCACGTGTCTTAAGGAGGCAACAAACAATATAAAGCTACAGATGGCTTCCTTGGTTTTCAATTTTCAGTTGGGGACTTCAGACAAGCCGTTGTCAATAATCATTCTTCAGTATATTCCTGGAATGATTCTGTAAGGTACCTTGTCGCAATATAGTTTCCAGTACTTGCCATACCTGCATGCAAAGAAATTTTCAACCTCGATGTTGCAACCCAGAAACAGAATATTCCAATTTCCAAACCTTTGGTAATCAAAAGTTCACTCGATATTCCATGATAAATAAAAAGATCCATTCTTTTAATTTTTTATAATTGCGGCAATATCCTTTTTTATAAATTTCTGTTTCTTTTAGCAGCACTACTACTTGAAGTTGAGACGAGCTCAAAATTCTGTTGCTTTTATATTGTGATTTGCATACTTCAGAAACAGTCTAATTCTACTGGGATACGGTATGTTGTGGATTCAATAAAGCTAATAAAAATGGTGCCTATGCATCCAATCAATAAGTTATAAAACAAACCGTTTGTATACATAGATGAGGCTTAAGAGGGCCTGCGGAAAAAGAAAAATGCACAAGAGGTAACATCAACAGCTAGAATCATGGAACTGAATGCTTACTTGGATCTGCAACGATCATCATCTCGTTTTGCTCGATCAAAAAGAAGGATGGTAAGAAAAATCACGTAGAAGTAAGGCAAAAACTGCAAGGTAAAAAAATCGAGCTTAATATTCTTCTCCAAACTTCAACTTGTACAAAGAGAAAGGGACCCTTACATGATCGAAAAGAGCTGGGACTGTCCAGAAGAAAGCTGCCAGTATTTCAGGGACATAATGAAAGTGACGAGATAATCCCCACCTGCAAGCACCACAGTAAAGGTTAATTGATTATTGGAAAAATATTTGATGAACATACATTATGCTATGAACAAGAGAGAAGAAAAAGAGAAAAAAAAATAACATATATATGATAGGGTTTATGATGTGATAGGAAGAGAAAGATAGAGAAAAATGATATGGGATGTTTAAAAGAAGAGGATGTTTGTATATCATCACTCCAAATAACATTCATATCAGAATGTAAACTATCAATATAAACTTTTTATAGAATTATGATCTATTTTAAATCAAATGTCCAGAATCAGGCCCAACAAGTGGTGAGTTAAACCCCTCAATCGGGGAGAAGAGGCAGGTATGGTCTGTAATCATACAGAAATTTAAGTGAAAGCTTACCATCCAGAGGTTAAAAGAAGGCTTCTTTTAGTTTCCCCAGTAGTAGTAGTATATGTGGCCTCTATCTGCAACAGTATTTTCAGTATGCCTAGCTTATGTAAGTCTACTGGCAAATATTTGTGTAAGCATTCAAATCTGACATACATTCTATAGAAAATACGGTCCAAATGAAATATACACAGCAAATATTAGGTATTTACACCTTTGAAGGAGCTTTTCCCCATATTGTGCTTTTTCCATTTGTCCTACGAAATTCTTGCCTTTGCCTGTCACAATCATAGTTGATGTATATGCAAAGAATGCCAGCTACTAAAATTGAGAGCGCTAGCTGGAAGACAAGAATGGAAATTTTCAGGAAAATAATAGAACGTGATAAAGAATATAAATAAGAAAAACTCTGCTGGCAACTCCAGTAGTTAACTCAGCCCTAACTTCACTTCTCTTTCCCCCACTGCCCCCCCACTGCCCCTGGACTACAACAGATCAGCAACACAAACAGGATATACCTTGATGCCAAGATTTACAGGATGGTTGACAAGGTACATTCCAGGAGACGTATAAACAGATGGAACCCACACCAAGCAACCCCAACAAATATAAAATCCAGCTGCCAGATTTAATTGCAATAAGATTTAGTGAGACAATAAAGGAGTTTAAAAAACGCAACATGTATAGTGAATTTAGCAATAATGTGTACCATCTAATCTTAATAACCTGTGAAATATAATTAAGTCAATTATTTTCTAATCAGAAAAAGCTTTCAAATGGATTCAGTTACCATACCCCCCCCCCCCCCCTCTTTCAAAAAAAAAGTTTAATAAACAGGCTTCAAAATTACAAAATAACAGAACAAAGGGAATGAACAGGTATGTCCAACAGAAACAAGAGTAGAGCATATGTAAACCTCGATCATGTGCAATATCCATTGTGTTCCAATATCCAGCTTCCCACCAGAAAAACTTGGTAACATATACCAGCATTAATGCAGTATTTACAAGCATTGAGTCCGCTACTTTTCCATTTTCTTCATACTGTTAAAGACAGAATACAAACATTACAGAATTAGCCGAGGGAGGAAACATTGCAAGATATATTTATGAAACAAACTTATGTTCTCAATTCATCCAGTACTGGATCCATCACATCCTACTCATGGTGGTGATAAGTTGGTGCCACGAAGGCAACTAAAAGGTCCAACGGAACAGTACAATCACTAAACCTGCAGTTGGTATTAATTGGCTTCAATATTTATACAAAAGAATAGACATTTTGAGGCTCAACCTGCTTTATGCAGTAGGTCAGTGCAAGAACAGCCCATGACATCATTCCAAATCTGCAGTTTGTGAAGACTTTTATGTCAAAATGCTTTCCAATGCGTGGATAAAGTTCCATCCCCTGCAAGAATGACAAGCCATTATTCACAAAGAGGGCGAATTAAATTCCAAAATGTGACAGGATGTTATTCACATAAAAACACAGCCCAAATGATCCGAGTGAAATTTCTCATGCAACTCAATCTTATTTGATTAAAGTGGAAATTGTAGAATCTAGCCTCAAAAGGCATGACACCATCAAGTGACATAGGGAGATTATAAAGCAAATAAAGGCAGAGAATATTAGAGTTACCCAGTAAAAATCAATGATTAAGTTTCCAGATGAGCCAGAATCTGTAGAAGATGGTGCCAAATGACCCTATGGAACATAACAAGAGAAAATAAGAAAAAGTAAATGATTGGGAAAGAAAAAGGTTAGAAAATAGTGACCTTGATGTACAAGAAAACACAGAAGAGAAAGCTGCCGAAGATGAGAGCTGAATAAATTTCTCCCAAATGATGATAAACAATCGTAGGGTTGAAAATCCCAAACCACCAGAGAGCAAAATAAGTAATCAAGGTGACAAAATAGGCTTGCAGACCATTTGCCTGAAGAGTGGAAAATCGAAAGGGGATAGTAATTAGTAATTAGAAATTAGAAATTAGAAATTAGCAATTAGTAATTAGTAATTAGTAATTAGTAATTAGTAATGAAAAGCATGTTTGTGAGGTGACCTTGTAGACAGGTCGGTGGCCGGTGGGAGAAATAGGGCCATAAACGGTTTTACCGGGCAGAAGAAGCTGAAGTGCAGCCTCAAATGCAGCATAGACTGCAATGATTTTGCAGGCGGTGGGAGTGGGAGTGGGCCATATATGTAGGAAACCCTGCAACCCATTCTGCCTTAAATAATGGAAAGTCTGGGAAACAGATCCGTCAGCAAGAGTCATGGTGTACCATCTGCAACGCAATTCAATTCAATTCAATTCAATCATTCAGATCAGATCCAAGAGACAGTAAATGAGATTATTACTTACAGAAGTACGACAAACGGAGGACAGAGTGTAAGCAGAGATATGACGGAAGCATAAGTGACTAGCGGCGAGTGAACGGTGGCCCCCATCTCTCTGCAAATGCAATTAACTTTCAGATCTTCAGAGTTCAGACTCGGAGACGACCATACCATATATCAGTCTCTGCCCCCCCACACTTCCATTTCCCTCATTTTTTATTTTCTCAATTATCTTCTCTTTTTTCTTAAATTATTTATATTAAAATATTTAACATCTAAAAAGTTCTAAAAGTTTCATTATTATTATTTTTAATGATACATAAAAAATTATTCTTTTTTTAATAATATATATATATCTTTTGAAAGATGTTGTATAAGAATTCATTTTTTATATTAAAAATCTCTTCATCTTTTTTATTGAGAGATATAGTAAAAATCAGATCTTAAATTTAAATTTTTTTTTTAAAATCTAACGCAAAAAATGTTCTAATACAAAAAATTTGGACAATTAATAGGATAGTATTATTATAGTATTTCAAATTTTTTTCTTGTCAGTAATCTAATTATTTTCCGAATCATCATCATAATAAATTACCATGTATATCCATAAATGCATATAAACTCGCAAAGATTCCTCTTGTGGAGAATTTGAATCATTTATACAACATCCTAAAATTAAATCTGGTTGTACCCATAACTTGGAGTAATTTTTAATCACTTAAAGTAAGTTCTAATTTATAGTTTGGATTAATTTCTAGTTTTAAAAATATAGTCTTCTCTCAAACTGTAACGAGAGGATCTCGAGTGAGAGTGGACTTTTGTGGATTAAGCCCAAATTAAATCATGTACAATATTTTTAATTACCATATTATGCAGGTTCGGGCTGGGCTAATTGTGGTCTCAATGTTGTTACAAAATGTAAATGTCAGGCCCTATTAAAAAAGAAACTATAAAATGTCAGGTCAAAATAGACCAGATTCAGTAATCAGATCAAGCTAAATAAAAACTCATATTTAATTTGCACTCAAAATTTAAATTCAAACTCTACATTTTCATCAAGTAAATTCGAGTCAGTACAATACAGGCTCTGATGGATCAGCCCAAAGTCCTAGCTTCAATGCAAGTTGTTGAAATGATACCAAAACCTAATAGAATTTTCTTCCTACACCATTCAAAAACCAAATACATCCAACAATAATAGTATAATTGCAAAATCGTCCTTTACTAAAAATCTTCCTTCTCTTTTTGTCTAACTCACTTCCTACTTTTTTCTTTGTGAGTTATGGGAATATCTCCATTCATAGGTTCGAGATCCACATCTATGAATTGAAAGGTCCGAATAATCCACTATGTAATCAACTTCTTTGCGCATCATTCTCCTTCTTCCTTTTTTTTGTTATGTAAAACCATACGAATTGACAATCAGTATGGTTTATACGAATTGTCAGTTTGTATGCCTTATTCAGATGACCTCTACCACCAAAACACCAACTGCAACGACGACGACGAAGTTAAAGCAACTGTCAAACCACAGCTAGCCACATAAGAAGGAGGTCCACCAAGAAGAACAAATGGAGAAGGTGACTAAGGACGAAGAAGAAGCGAAACTAAGATGAAGAAGAAACATAAAGAAGAAGAAATCGAAAGAAGAAGAAAAGGAGCAAGAGTAACTTTGAAATTAAAAAAAAAAATGAATGGTGTATGGGAGATTTGAATGGTATAGGAAGAAATTTTCAAATCTAATAAAAGCATCTTAAATATCAACTTTTGACAATTAAGTTCATATTGGGTCATGATAAGACCAGACTACAATCACCTAGGTTTAATTCATCAATTAAATTTCTTTTTGACAGTACTATTCAATTGCTCCACCCAATATGACGTTTTATAGAATTCTTTTTACTTTCAATTCTAACATTTAGTATCTTACTAGTTTGAAGACTCGTGCGTATGCGCACGGGCAAGATTAACCCTGTAAACATGCATGTTTTGAATATAAACATAAAGTTGTGTAATTAAACAAAATAGTATATGATATAATAATAAAGTGTTTGGAAGTAGATAAATTACTGGTTATACAAACCATATCATAAAGAAGTACGTTCAAATGCATGTTTATGAGATAAGCAGTATTTTGTGTAAGCAAAGTAAATATAATTAAACATTGTAATGTCTAAAATGTAAATGTCAGATAAATATAAAGGTTACTTAGTAAACACATAACATAAACAGATAAATATATGAACAAAACATTGTTAGAAAAGTAGATGTTAGTTATTGTACAGTGAATATATAACATGTGTTTAACTAATGAACCAACATCCATGGTTACTGGTGGGATTAGGGAACTCAATTATAAAACAAATATTTAAAGCAGGATTCAAACACAAATCAGATTAAAATAAGAAACGAAACAAAAGGGAAAAATAATTTAAAGTGTATTTTCTACCTTTTGAAGTTTTTTGTGAAAAGTTTAAAGGAAAATGGAAAAAAATAAATTGTTTGTTTGGAAAGCTAAGGAACCACGGATATTATAGTTAAATTAAATTTATTATATTTTTTTAATTATATTTAAATAAAAATTTGATAATTGATATAATAAATCGCTTGAGTAGAAAAGGACTTATTTGAAGTTCATGACAATCTCTAGTTCACCCATTAATCAAAAAAGCTAGACATGTTATAATAATAAATCTCTTATTCTTTGTTAGAGAGAAAGGGATATGAAAAGTAATTATAAGATCAAGTGATACAAATAGCTAAGACCTCCTGGAACTCATGGCTATTGAAAACCAATGCCTAATGGTGCCAAAAGCTATTGGCAGTCAATACTTAATACCATATTTTAATACTTTAGCTAGATTTAATACCTAAACAATGAAAAAAGATCATTACTCAGGTTCTAAGAACCAGGGTGCTAATTTTATCAAGGTAATCAATGGGTGAAGAAAGGAATATTAATAAATTAGTCAATATGCAGTGTGCAATCAACCACAAAAGATAGCAAAAAGTGTACTGACAACCAAAACATGCAGTAGATTGACAACCACAAAAAGTGTATATAAGTTACTGTTCTTACATCCTGCTAGGTGTATCCCAAAAAAACTTAAATATAAACTGGATATGACAATTTGTGTTATGCTCATGTTGATACAAAGACTTGATTTGTAATCTAGCTCAAACATCACCCATGCAAAGGTAGAGTGAAGGGTCTGGGAGAGATGAATAGTCATGGTTGGAATCAACGCATAAATTACTGCACTATGTTGTTTGTTGGGTATGGAAACCCTATGATGAACTTGAAGTTAGCTTTCAAATTGTTGTCTTTGGCAAAAGCTTTCCAACCAGATACTATTTTAGCACTCTTTCTCTAGTGGTTAAACACAATCTTGCACAGTGTTGTTCCTTCAAAATTCAGGTGCGTGAACCCTGTGTCCTGTAGAAAGTAATACATTGTACTTGGGACATCCTGAAATCAATAATAACTATTTTTAAAAATGTATAGATTGATATTAATTTAAATTGACTAAAATACTCTAATGGGTAGTAATTTGTAACTTACCAATGCATAAATCTTATGTTCATTTAGCAATATGCAGAAAACAACAGAGTTAAGGTTCTATCTGTACAGGGAGTGCCATTTTGGAAAGGCATGTGCCTCAGAACCAGTTTTGTAGACAGTGATGAGGAAGAAAGATTGTCCGTAATGTGTCAATGTTATTTGACAATTACCTTCAAGATGGTATTGTTCTCTAATCGCTGTCTAGCCTGCCCTAATTCGAGGATTTTGTACGGACTTGTTGTACTTCACCATATGATGATTCCCATGAGCATCAATCAGATGCCATGTTTCATCCAAAAAGTCTTTCCATCTGATTGCATAGCTTCTGGGAATCTCTGCATAAGGCTACAGGTATCATGAAAATGAAAATGAAATTAGTTATTTAAGTAAGCGCATATGTAATGCATAACACATTAATAACAACTAACCTAATTTGTAACATGCACAATGTTGAAACTTTCATAAGGTGTGATATTAATATGCATCATTGTTGCAGCTATTTCCTTCAGATGATCTTCATGTTGATTCATTTTTTCTGAGTTGTACATACAACATAAGAATTATGAATTTGTGAACAACAAGCATGATTAACATTATGAATGAATAAACAGATACAAATATGTTGGAAAAATAACATCATGTGTATAAGCATTATGCATCACACAAGAAAGTGCAGGAAATGTAAATGCCATGTGGTCATAATGTCAGGCAGCAAGTTTGCCTAAAATTAGGAATGAACCAACACAAAATAATTTGTTGCAAAAATAACATCATTCCTGTTAGCATGATGCAGTCATAGAGAATCATTAAAGGCAATCATTTTAATGTATCTACAGCAACCTAAATAACATGCTAATGTGGTATCTATTATCATACTTGAAAAAATATTTCACATGCTGGGTAAGAATATTTAGGCACACACATTATGAGTAATGTTTTTTTTTTTGCTGCACAATGTGTTCGAAAAAGCATGACTCACGGGCACAACATGTATATGGCATATACATATTAATTTGACATATAATAGCACAACCAAATGATACAGAGAAAATTAATAAAATGACGAACCAACAAATCAAATTTAAGGGTCTAAATGTCATGGATTTCAATTTCATCTTAAACAAAATATGTTGAACTTAACGTGAACAATAAAAAATGTCTTCAACAATCTAAAATGTACTGAATTTTTTCTTATACTGATAACTTTATACTGATATTGTGCAGAGAAAGTATGTAATGCTCTTACTAGGTGCACAGTAACCACTGTTATGCTGCGTTAGTGTTGAAGAAGATAGAGTGCTTTGTTTTTCTGTGATAGTGAGTGAGATGGAGTGATCACTGTCTAGCCACTACTCTGTCCATTGTAATTCCAATTATTCAAGCATTTTATATGTAAGCCCTGGCAAGAAATGACGCTCTGTTTTCCACTTTTTTTTGTATTTTGAACGAATGGATGTGAGATAAATGGTAATAAATGTTTTAATGAAAGTGTGGCAATTTGGAGTATTTAATGTTTGTGATTTGAACCAGAGGCATTTGATTATGTGGGTGTTGCGTGTTTGAAACATTGAACCTTGCTCCAGAAGTGAAACGGATAAATATATTGGGCCAGTTGCACAGCCCAATAAATTGGACAATTTGGTGACATCATGCTGAAGAGCAAGTTCAGTGCTTATCACTATTATATAGTTAACACTTAATTGCAAACGTTAACTAAACGGTTTCAAGAAGTTTTGTAAGTGGTGGATAATTGTAAATGGGAAAATTGGAAACCACTGTGGTACCCAATTAGCTATTTTCATTAATCTATTCATAATTAGTTAAAGACCTTTGAATGAAAGTAACTTTCAAGTTGTGAAAGTAAGCAAATAATAATGGTTTAATGTATATTATCCAAAATTAAAATTTAACTTTTTAATCTAGTGCCATTTAGATATAGTAGTTGACTTTTAGTGTTAGAAAAAGCTATCACAATTCATGGTAAAAGGTGATGCATCATTTTATATCTAACATACTTCTCAAATGAAATCCCAATAGGTTTAAAGTATTAACAAATCCAGAAAATATTTTATCATGTGCTAAAATCCAATAACTTATATAAATGATGGAAGCAAGGATTGAGCATTTCTGTAAAAGCATATGATACAATGTAATAGATAAACTATGGTTAAAAGTTATTCAGAGAAAAAACTCATGAATGAATTTTATATTTAACAGCTGGTGTTCCATGACAACAGAAATCAAGTGGAGACAGTTAAAAAAAATCTTTGATAAGAACACTTATCAGAGTTGTTGTGTAATAAGGTTGAACTTTGACAGTTTCCATTAGTTATAATTGTTGTGAAACAAAGCATAAAGATGTGGTTTTTAATATATATTAACCCAAAATATTGGTTTAAGTTTCAGTCTCTACACCCTGCGTAAAATTTATGTAGTTAAAAAAAACACAGAACAACAATCCTAATGTTTTTGACACATTTGTGAACTACCATTGCTTGAATTTTCATATCAAACACCATCAACAGGAAAAGAAGGAAAAAATGCTCATAAAGATATATCAAAAATAGTGCTCAAAACCATTAAAATGTGTTCTGCCAAATGACTAAAAAGGTGATGAATTTTCAGTTTAAATTGGACTTTGAGTTTAAAGATTACACAATTAACTACTCAATGACCCTAACAACATCTGCAAGAACAAGACTCACCAGCACGCCGACAACTGCCAATATTGGTACCCAATCAAGCAATAAGCTCCGATCCTGATCCATGGAATCATAAAGCAAAATTTTAGACTTGAGATATCCACACTTAATATATGGAGAAAAAATGATTAAAATTGAGCTTGCCTAGAGAAAGAAAGCAACTCCTGTAATAAATCAGCCTACAAATGTCCCACTTGCTGAAGCCTTCATGCATACAGGCACTTGCTATTAGGCATCAAAGCTCTTATCCTCCTTACTTATTTTAGATGGCATCATTAAAATTTCAAATGCTTGAAAAACAGATCTGAAATACATAAAAAAGGACACTAAATGAGACAAAAAACAATGATATAAAAACACACCAAAGATGTTATGTTATAAATTTGGCCTTCATGGTATATGAATATCATATCACATAGAAATATCTGAATAATAAATCATCGTTATTTCTTATGTGGATAAGACTGCAAAATTCAAACAAAATTATATAACCGAGACCAAGTGCCAGCCCATGAAAAGCAATTGAAGTAGCAACAACACCAAAGAAGATAAAACACCCAACCTGATGACCAACGTCCATAAGATTAGTGGAGGGCAATAGTGAGTTATACAACACCAAAGCTTGATCCCAAATGACCCCCAGTTCTAGAAACATGGATAATAACACCAGAACGCAGCTTGTCCGCAAGTTGCAAACCAACTAAACCCTTTCCTTATGTTAAGTTGTGAATGATGTACCATTCTTATAACTCAACCTGAAGAGAACCACACAGTAGGATAACATTCAGAACAAAAAAATAAAAAGAGTTATTCCAATTAGTATGAAAGAACTCACTGAAGGTTCAAAGATATAGATCTTTGTTTCCAACCACTCTACCAATTAGCATACCACACAGTTGAGCAGATCTGCTAACACTGTCACTAATATAATATTCATTAAATTGGTCTATTAACTTATTAAGATACTGCTCAGGCAGTTTAATAGTAAATTGAATGAGTTTCTCCTTTTCTGCCTTTTGTATAAGGAGCCATTGCAAATCTTTGAACTTAGACAAAGGACTAAAAAAGCACAACATCATTAAGAAAAGAAATCATTTACCTTGTCAAAACAATAATCAGTGTCAACGAAAGTTAAAGGCTGACAAATAGAGCAAAAATATCGAAAAAAATGTTTAGCTGATATATGTCACCTTACTCAGATCTAATATGTTATTAAGAAGAAGGAGCAGAGCAGTTGAGCATTCTTATTTGAGTAACTGTGGGAAATATTTTTTACCAAAGTTTTCTTTTTTATATGTTCCATACAAATATGTGGACCTATCCACTCACTTGATCTAGAATAACTTCCTGGGGAAATTACCAATCCGAGATTCAGAGTAGCTTTTAAAAATAAAAATATTTAGTTAATCATCCAGAAATGAACTATAGACAAGAATGAATGTTCAGAATATAAATATAAGAGTAAAACTTGAGACCAGTATAAAAGTTTAAATAAAAGCAGCTTATAGAAAAGAATTTAACTATAATTTGTCTTACCAGCTACTAATTAAAAAATTCAACAAAAAAATTACTGACCTTATAATTATAGATTGATTGACTTAATCTGGAAAACAGAGCAAGAGTCAGAACAAGTTCTTGCCTAAAACAAATGGAAGTGGTCTTGAACTCAACTTTCACCAATAAATGTAAATATAAGGAAATAAAAAATTACCTCGTAGCAAGAAAAATAAATATTGCTTTAAGAAAATTTTCAAAAGGCAATGGCAAACAAATAATATAGCAAAAAACACAGCCTGCAGGATCAAAATCAACATATACTCCACTTCAAGACTGAGGTATATAGAAATATCTAAAACTACTGGGTGTAAAGCCAAGTCAATCTATACTTGTTCAAGCTTGATTAAAATTGACTCAGAAAATGTAACAGGTGCAGAATCATGAACTGAATCCTGGAATGAATTTCTTGGAGAAACCATGAACAAAACTGATAGAAAGTAAGAGAAAAGAAGGGACAAAAAGAGAAAATTTAGAAATTTTCATCTTTCTTATTGCACATATCTTTATTTCCCTACTGAAAGGGAAATACACTTTTTATCTATGAATGATTAATGATAGCAGTATGAAAAACCAACTTATCTTAATTTTAGCAAAAGTAATTAAGCCTAGTTTGCTAACATATTAAGCATTCCTAATATTGTGATAGCCAATAAAACCTGATTATCAAATAGGAAATGCAACCTTAGCAAAGCCTTCAGCGGTACCGGGATCTGAACCTTTTCTGGTCGCTCAACGGTAGCTACTTAAAGGGTTATCTGTTTTCCCAGATCTAGCACCAGTCCATGCTTTTGTAATGGTTTTCTTCATCTCATCGTCCCCATCCTCATACATATTCTGCAATATTACATGCATAGTAAAAGTCAAATTGAATGTTCCAAATGGTACATGGTACATTCATAAAATTAAAACACAGTAGCTTCAGCCAATTAAAGAAATAAAAGCATCTGACCTTCATCATGTCCATGATTCTTGCCATTGGATCCTGGAACTTTTTCCTTATCCATACTCCAGATAACTCTCTGGACTTCCTACTCTTCAAAGGCCTTTGCTAACCATTAAGTATGTTCACGAGAGAGTGAAACTGCATAGAAATTCATCCATAAATATGAATAAATAGCACAAGACAATCAAAATCCACATTGATCCTCATATAAAAGCAAAAAGTATATTCTGAAGACAACGGATGCACTTATTAGTTGCATACCTTCAATATGACTAAAGGTTGTGTTAATTGCAGCAAGCCAGTTATCTCTTTTCACCTTGCATTCGTTCTATAAGCATTCACCTGTTATGATCCTCAGTCAATTTTGCTTCATGGGCTTGGCCTTCAGCTTCCGCCATTGCCTTAACTCTAATAGTTTCTCTTTCAATTTCAGCTCTCTCTCAGTCTGACGCTGCTGAGATTGAATCTGTTTTTCAGTAGCATGTCTTGCCTGCTCCTTTCTAAAAGAAGATTTCTCTTGCATCTTGACCAATTCAACATTATGTTGCCTTTATTTGGGCTTCATGATCTATCTGAGAATGACAATTTATGGATAGATGTATAGTCACAATAAATCAGATCAAGTACGCACCCCTACCTGAATGACCTACTAACCATAATAACCAACACAAGCTTTTAAACTGGTATTTTCAAAATTTTATCATTAAAAACTGTTTTTGTCCTTTTTTTTCTTAAAAAGAATTTCAGAACGAGGAATTTGGCAAAACAATCCATTGAAGGTATATTTTTTGAGTTAATTACTATTTAAGAATTGATTTTGAAGTAATATCAAAAATAAAATAAGTCATTTATTATTACTTTTGAAATTGAAAGTCGTAACCGATTTTTAATTTTTTAATTAAAATCATAATATATTTCAGATATTTTTTCAATTTACGAATTAAAAGCTGTAGAATTTTTTTATAACTAAAATTGTAAAATATATTTTACCATTTAAGTTAAAGTTTTTATTTTACTTGTAATATTTTTTTACTTTACGATTTTCAAGTCATACAATGTTTTTTACATTAAAATATGATAAAATTTTGTTTTTCCATTTTAAAAAAGTTATAAATAATTTTTTAATTTGATTATTTAATAATAAATACATTTTTACTTTTTCTAATTTTATTTAATATTTTTATATATTTTGGATATACTTTTATTTAATATTTTTATATTTTTAAATTATTTTATTTAGTAAATTTCTATATTATTGATATATTTTTATTTAATATTTTCTTAATTTTTAACATATTTTTATT